>BQNB010023603.1:6726-61624 GCA_026074375.1 Tanacetum coccineum
GATTAAGCACATAATCTGGGCATATTTGCATGATTTATGGGGTTAAATGACCCTGAAATGGTGTATAAAATGACACCTCATCAAGTAATTAAGTTGTCACGACACGGAATGGAACACGGACTAGAAGAAAAGAAAAGAAAGATCTATAGAATGTGTTCCATCATTCCTAAACCTAGACGTTGAGAAAGAATGTCGACGATGTTATCTTCAGATGCAACCTTTTCGATGGAGATATTTTCTTATGGACATTGTCCCGAAGGAAATGGTGATGTATCTTTAGTGTGTTTTGTCCGCGAAAGAAATAAATAAATAAAGAAGAAAATAAACGAAGATAGAGACAACGAGCTTGACAATGTCAAGACAGATGGTGGTTAGCGTACGATAAACTATACTCACAAAGTTATGTAGCTCTTATCGAGCATTGCGAATATTCATAGAACAATCACACGACGAGGTATACGGTTGTCTTAAAGGTGGTAGCAGAAATAGTGGAGAAAAGAGATTAGCCATCTTTATGGTTGTAGAGGCGTGGTTGAGTGAGAAGGAAGAGGTGTGATCGAAAGACAAAGAGTGTTTTCGTCGAAGAGAGATAATGTTTTCGTCGAAGAAAAAAATGTTTTTGTCGAAGAGAAAGAATGTTTTTATCGAAGAGAAAGAATGTTTCGTCGAAGAGAAAGAATGTTTCCATCGAATAGAAAAGAATGTTTTCGTCAAAGAGAAAAGGAGAGCGTTTTAACTTATGTTGTTAAAAGACTTGAATAGGGATTTTCGGATATGACCTTTAACTTTTGCGATCGCAAGTTAAAGATACTTGAATATTTCGGATAAAATATTTAAGTTGTCAAACCTACTTTCAGGTGTATTAGATTTGTATCTAACCTTCCCTTGACAAAAGAGTGGGCCATTTGGAAGAAAGCAAGATGATGATTAAGGGAATATGTGAGTGAAGACTCTAGGAGATATAAGACCATTTTATGACTCTTTAGACTTTTTAGATTTGTGACACGGACGCAAAGAAAAATATTTTAGTGTGAGAATATATATATATACCTAGATGCATAAGCTATATAGATATAAGCATGCAAGTTTATCTAATCATGCATCAACACAATAATCAATAGGATTAATGTGTAAGACTATATGACATCTAACCGCTAATTGTCATACATTAAACTGACATAGTGTAGGTGTACAATCAACACGTAAGTCAGGTAAAATGACGCATACAAAACATGATAATTTTAAATGTAATCGTCGTGTAAAAACATGTTAGCATTTAGCATTTAGCATTTAGGAGCATGTGTCATTTGGATAAACTAAGAGATATTTAACTAAATTGCTAGAAAAAGACAAGATCCTTTACAATAGACATGTATTCAATAGCTAAGCAAATAAATGTTGAGCATCAAGATAATCATGAAGACATATAATTGCATTACATAGGAGCAAATTATCATCTTGAAACTTCAAAGCACATATGTGATGTGCAGGTTGTCTAGATTGACTAAGGAGAAACCTAATTTCTACTTGCTTAGTGTGCACTTCTAATGAGATACAAAGTTCATCAATGTAGACTATCATTAAGCATATTTAAATTAGAGATGAATATGAGACTATCACTAGTGGTGCTCAATTTAGGCTAAACACGACCATTTTTACGGGTTATACCACGAACCCAACTTCACTTTTGGAAGCAATTCAACCGTTAGGTCAAATTAAATTTCTAGTGCAATAGAGTCTCCAGTAGTCATTCTCATATTATACAAAATAGAATTCCTATATTTGCCTAATTAAGTGTAGCAAAGATAAAATTTGTATTGTCTTTTCATACAGGGCCTAATATGACTTAACTAACATGCTTTAATTCCGGTTCGCATAATCCTATCCAAGATGCGTAGAATTCTAAAAATCTGGTTCACATAATTCTAAACAAGATGTGTGGAATTCCAAGGTTGAATGAGAGAGTAAGTAAGTTGTTGTAGGTATAAAAAAGAACGAGTCATCTAGGATCTAGGAGTATGCTTAAGAGTGACAATGTGTAATGCTCTACCTTAATAGATCTTGTGAATGTTTCTTTGTAGATATAATGATGATTAACTAAAATTTAGTTACATGTATGTTGGATTTTTTTAAAAAGAGATTGACAAAAGAAAGATGTTTAAATTGGATGCCATAGGGCGGATCTTGCTAAACCGAAGATGGATCTAGGATGAGGGATCCATCAATCCGTGGAGGTGCCAAATTTTGGGCAAGGTATCATTTTCTTATTATTTGGGAGATGGTGTTGACATTAGGTTACTAAGAGAAGTTTATATAAGTTATAAGGATTCTCTGTTTGAGTTTTCGGAAATGACATCCATGTCTTGCTTATCAAGTTGGAGTACTTATGAGTTTCCCGATGGAAATTCATAAGTCATCAATCCTACTTAGAGTGTGTTAAGTTTAGCATGTATTAAGTTGTCCAATAGATAATAACAAAACCATTTGAACACTTTAGCTCAATGAAAACATCTTCATTGCAAAGTGTGAGTTTGCCCCATTTGATGATAATTCTTGTTGTCTTGCAATCGACTTTTGATTTTCATGTAATAACGAGGATGGTTAAAATGTCTTAGGACTTGGAAAAACTATCTTATGGTCATTTGATTGATATTTTCGTGATCTAGATAAATCCTAATCTCGATTTCATATTAATATTCTAATTTTGTAATTAGATTGAATAGTGAGATTGATTATCATTTGAATAATAATCATCTTTATATTCGAAATCCTCTCATGATTACTTTTAAAAAAAAGCAATATAATGGTTAAAGGGTTTTCATTTGGTGAAGAGGAAATATTTTGCCTATTTGGTAGAGTAAGAGAAATTTTTAATGATAAGAGAATTTGAGTTTTGATTTGTACTTTTGAATTGTTTGAGCAAACTTACATATGTTGTGCATTTGTTCATGTTTGGCTTTTCGGAGATGACAACTTTATCAAATGCATTGCAAAGGTATTACTGTCTTTTTTGGATAAAACACTCTAGGCGTCAATACATACTTCATGTGTATTTTATTTGCAATATATTTGGAACAACAAAGGTGGACAAGTACACTCAATATGACATCATTTACACAAGTGTGCATTATGATCCGATGCATATTCTTATCGTCTTTGAAGAGGATGTCATCATTTTCATATCAATAGAGTGTGATTGAGTATGTAGTTTTAGATAATATCTCTTATTGTATTTTGATATAATCTTAAATCTAAACAAATAAGAATCTGATTTCATGTCCATACTCGAAAACTTGTCAATTAGATTCGATGATAATATCAATCATAGTTTGAATAATGAGTCGATATATATTTGAAATCTTTCTTGACCCTCATGAACATTCTTTTAAAAGAAAATAAATAAATATTTTCATAGTGTGTTCCATTAAACCTAAGACTAGTTGTAAGTGTGAGGTTAATGAATAATGACAAGTTAATTTTTTTACTTCAAGATTGTCATATATTTTGCTTGTGCGAGAGACAATTTGTTTTTATGTATAGTATGCATAGTTTTAGACAATTTATAAGTATATGAATGATTTTCCTAATCATTTTTATACAACACACATTTTTGTAAAATATTATATGTTTGTAAAAATAAAATTATGTATGTGTGTTAAAACAATGCAAGCACAAGGAAGGTTTAAAAATACAGTTTCTTTTACTTAAAAACTAATGTATTTATACGATCTTTTGCTTTTGGATTAACCAACCCACTCTCCGGTCAAACAAAGCAAGAATGTAAAAAGATTTAGACACTGTCTTGTTGGAGTAGAGTTAACGTGGGTGAGAAATATTTTGGGTGAAGGATTTTATGTTTTGATTGCGTATATGACAATATTCACATTACGCTTTGACACCATTATTGACACGTGATTCCTAGTTAGGTTAGCTACACTTAAAATTATTTACAAGATGTTTATGTTAACATTTAAAATAAATATGCTATCTATGCCTGGATATGAATTGCAATACAAACATTTTCGCAACTCTTGTAACGAAAGAGAACTAGTGTCAATTCTCATCTTGCATATCTAATTCGGAGAAAAAAAAACTAATAACAAACACATAGCGTACATGTCACATGTGTTTAGATATATAAGTAGCTCAATTACAAATAGTAATGATTACTTATTAATATCTATTAACAAGGTTAAAACACAAGTAAACACACATAATTATCTAGCATACACATAAAGATATTCGTCGTTGTTTTGTGTATTAGATACAACGTTGATTTTATTTAAAAATAAAATATTTTCCTCCCCATTTCAAAAATTAATCAAGATGATGTTTGAACAATATAAATTACACCCGTTATTTAGAAGATACAGTCAATAGAAGAGGCTTCAACTTGAATAGAGAAATGGTTAAAACTGACAAGTTTTACGTCGCAAAGAACATAAGTTTGACCTTTTATTAGTATTTTGCATTTTTGAGCTGCCTTAATTTGGATTAAATGACCTGGAATTGTTTTTAAATGCTCAAAGTATAGACTCATTTACTCTTTAAGAAATTGTGGGCGCCACGATCTTAACGGTACTTAACGGTTTTGATTTTATAGCGCAAATTTTCAAAGGTTTTCCATAAACTTTTGACGAAAATCAGACCGACGACCCCAAAAAGGGGATACAGCTCCAGCTATATTAGGGGTTCGCGTGTTGCCTAACATTTTTTGGGGAATCCAGCCACCAGTGATCCCAAAAAACTGTTTTTTTGTACAATAATTATTTAGTGACTTAACTATAGAACGTGGACGTTAAGAAGTAGTGTTTCGCCTCACATAAATTTCGTGTTGATACATAATGTTAGTACGTCTTAATGACTTAGAAAGAATATATTTGACACTTCATGCTTTTTTTGAGAATATTTTCATTTCAAGCTAAGTATACAAGGTATAATTTGTTAAACACCCGCCCAAATTGGGAGAGCAGCGGAATAGGGTCCGGGGAGGTCACTTCAAGATCAATAGCACACAAGATAGTATAAGATGCGACTACAAAACAGCTCGTATAATCTATGATACATTGGGATTTAATGAAAGAATTAATCAAAAGCATATAGCTTTATTGTGTATTGTTGATTTACGAAATGTTGACCAATACATTCCAAAAATGATGCACACCTAAATTCTTTAAGGTGCTAATAAAATGTAACCCAATGCATCCCTGGCATTCCCATTGCCTATTGATCTCCTGAAAAGACATTTGCTTTAGAAAACGTCAACAGATTGTTGGTGAATTCATAGGGTTGAGAATTCATTAATGTGCCAGGACGCTATGCGCTATTTTTAGTGATAATGCTACACATGCGATCTCACAAACAAGATTACATTTACCACTAAGCTCATGGCACTGAAGCCTCTCGATCTGAATCTTTCTTGCGATCAACTCCTCTATCTGCAATTAGTCTGCTCCGATTCGATTGTTCAGTACACGAAAACATCCTAGAATTCGCCATGCTATTACGTTCGCTTCTGGTGTAGCTTATCCCGTCCACGAACGGGGAGGTCATTTCCCGATATAGACTCTATTAATCCTACAAATTCGCAGCTCCACGATAATGTTAATTCATCCTCCCACCCGTACTATTAGTTATGCATTTGAAGTTCATGGTAAAGGGATCAACTTGGGTTATCGGCTATGCTTGAAGGCAAAAATAGTAATCAATACTCCGCGTCCTCTCAGAGTGAGAGTTCTCATAATATTAATCGCACTAATTCGTAGAGAATAGATCTACCCCTCAATCTACACTCGTCGCAAATCATTGAAATCGTATATCAAACTGTGGGGGCTAATGAAACTTCACCTTGAGTTCTGATAATCCAAATATCGCAGATAATGCGTCACGTAAAAGATCGAATGCAACCTAAATTATCATAGGTCGTATAAGTACCATGTACTTGAATATAATCTTATAGTTGTTACATCGTACTATCGTTCGGGCTATCATAATTAAAGAGGTCATGACATGACGTTCGAGGAGTTAGGACACTTTAAATCGTAAATCCAACAACTCGTCGAAACGCCATCCGAAGAGGCCTCATTATGAAACTCCCTAGTAATATAGTACTTTGATAACCACATAATATTCTATATAGCTCAATCACCAACTAATGGTTTTGGTAAAATTGTGTTTAATAAGTTAAAACGTTTATAATTACCGTTTTAGTAAAACTAGCATAACTTTTGCGTTTTAAGCCCGATTTTGACGTTTCTTATGCCCACGTCTTCGTAGTAAGACGAGTGATCAAAATATTACATTTTCAAGTTTTTGATATTCTGCGATGAATAGTGTTTTTACTGTTCACGACAGCTCCTTACTCGTTTTAGGGTTTTAATTAGCGTAAACTTGTAATCGTAATAACTTATTCGTTTTAATCCCGATTTTAGTGATTCCTTCGAGTACGTCTCCGTTATTAAAAGATTTATTATATTTTACAAAGTTGGGTCCGCTGATGAATAGTACTTTTACTGTTCATAGTTTATAAAATTACTTTTATAAACTTTAATTATCGAAAATGTCGTAGTTTATTCATTATAGTTCCGTTTTTAGCGATTCTTTCGAGTACGATCTCGTAATTAAAAGTTATATCATATTTTTGATGTTTTAAAAATATGAGTTGCTGTAATGAATAGTACTTTTTATAAAAATAGTTTTATAAAAGTATTTCTCGTCGTAAAATCGTAATTAACGTATCTTTTTCGTTATAAATCGGTTTTTCGAGTTTCTTATCATTTTGGAATCGTCATGAGGCGTATTATTTTTATATTAGGCTCTACCTACTGTATGAAACACGAAATAAAAACCCTTTTATTATCCAAGTGTATTGATTTATAAAAAGTTTGTTTTATTAACTTTATAAACCCTAATTTATAACTAAACATGTTTATACTTAAACAACATGTTATCATAATTATAGATCCATTATTTCATGATATATATATCCATATGACATAAGAATAAGTGTATAATTTCATAGACATTAGTAAAAACCCTTTTTACATATTCAAAAGTCCTTAGTGGTGATTTAGCCGTATATAACATATAACACATAAAATGATGATAATAAAAAGTATAAAGGAATTTAGAAGACCTTAGGGATGATGTATGAGATGAGAAATAAGTGCTAAACCCTTGTTTAGACTTTAAACCCAAGGTTATAACCAAGAAAACCCTAGCTTCCAAATGAAAATCCTAACTTCTCATTTCTTGTTTAATCCTTGAAAATGGTTAACCAATGCTTGGAACCATCTTAGAATACCTTAGATATGATGTGTGTAGAAGTGTATGGGTTGTAGAAAAAATTATATGGATTTGGTTGGGGCATGGATTTGAGCCGTGAGCTCTATGGGTGCCAAAGGAAGAGATTTTTGTTATTTTTGGTCAAGTGTTTATGTGTATGAGTTCTCATCACTAGATACAAGTTTATATATGCAAGACTTAGTCTAGGAGACAAAGTAAAGTCCTAGGTATGGTCCAAGTAATGGGTCTTGGTCTTAGGTATGGCCTTTAGTCAAAGTAAGCAAGGTATGGCTAGGAAATGATGAAGTATGGTGTACATTAAAGAAGTATGGTGTGGTATTAATGGGGTAAGGTGCTCATTTGACCAATGTAAGAGTTTTTCTTGTATATATATGCTAAATTTCGGCATATATAAGATGTACATGATATATTTTGCAACTTTTATGTATTGGGTATAAAAGTGGGTATTTGTTGAAGCGTAGAAAAGTTTTGGTGGTTCCGGGAGTGCCTAAACGCAATTTATCGCGAAACGTATACACTTTACGTATCCGATAAAAATAAAATGAACAAAGTTAATAATTATCCTCAAAATAATTATATAACCCTTGCTTGATGTAAACATTTAATTGTTTGATGCCCGTTTACATTGAACGCTAATTTTTAGCTTACGCGATTTAGCTTAACTTTTACGATTTAAAGCAAATGCGTACAATATAAAAGGTACATTGTGGATTTATCGGCGTCGTCAATGACTTGAAAACACAGGGTGTTATACCCATACCCATGTTTCCTCATTACCTCGACCTGAGTTACCGCTAAAATACATTTCGTAAAATATACATCATGTGTGGATTGCAAGCCTCGTGCATACCCATAGAAGGTCTTACGTTGTTCTCTCCAATGTGAGATTCCCTAGAATACATGTTTATCATAGGCAACTTTAACAGGAACCTATATATTTAGAACCATGTCTTTAATGCCTGGAATATCATATTGAGCAGCCTTTGTCTTTGTGAGAGAAATCGTGTAGGTCATAGTCAAAATACCTCCTTGTATATACTTAAGATCGTTGTTGAAGAAGTAATCAACAAGTACTTTTTGACGATTTCTACTCATAACTAAAGGTAGGGGTTTTGTAAGATCAAATGGATAGTCACCGCCTTCTGGATTTTCCCAATCAAGTTTTTCTGAAAGAGCCTTGTAACATTCTTCAAAATCATATTCCAACTCAGCATAATTAGAACGTGTGCCTTTGAGAAGTCTGAACGCTGGTCCTAACAGTGTTTCTTGAGTAAGATTGTTGATTTTCAGGCCGTTTATGATGAATACAGAGAAGTCTATTAGAGTGCTCATCAATTCCTCAAAGGTCTTTGACGGTTTTTTAGCAGACGATGCAAGAGTCATTAACCAGCTTTGATTTTGTCCTTGTTGTGGAGTCTTGTCAACATTCCAATCAGGATCAGTAGGTTCTTGAGGTTGTGTAGGTTTGGTGAACCAGTCACGTTTAGATGCAACCTTCTCCTTAGGTTCTTCATCATCCTTACCCAGGTTCTCCTCTTGATCTTGTGTCATATCTGAATCTACAACCTTAAACTCTGGTTCCTCTGACTGAACAGACTTTCCAGAATATTTTGATTGAGACTTGTAACCTTTGGATGAGCTAAACTATGATTCTTTAGCTTTAGGACCTGTTGCTGGTGATGCATCCTTGCCAGTCTTCCTCTTCTTCAACCCTCTTTCTGATCCAGCAAAAGGGTCTTCATCTTTGTCTCTTCGGCTTTTCTTCAATGAATACACTTTACCATAAGTAGAGAAGATAGACTTGTTGAGATCATATGATTTTTTCAATCCTTCATAGCATTCTCTGTGTTCAGGATCTGCCAGATATGATTTACTTTTATCCATTTTGTCAATAAGAATCTTCTTCAACTCAAATTCTGTAAGCGTTGCAGCAGTCTCATATGAAGATTGTGGTTGAGAAGACTCTTTGGCTAGAACAGCGTCTTCAAGTGACTCTTTAACCATCTTTTGGATCAGCGAGGGGGCAAAGTTAGACACTATCTCTGGCAGAATCTGAGGCAATTGATTCTGGACTTACTCTGTGATCCTTGCGGTGAGTGACGCCGAAAGGAAGTTCATGAATTCTTATATGGTTGCTCCCAGCCTTGCATCTAGATAATCATTAACTAAAGCTGTCACTTGAGTGTGGAGAGGATCCTTTTTGAGCTCAACAACTTCTTTTTCTAATACTGTAACTCTATTGTTGAATTGGAAGACGGATGCGAAATTGGGAAGTGCAAATTGAGGATTTGTTGCTTCAGTTGTTAGTGGTGGTGTAGATGTTGATTGATGTGGTGGAGGAGTGAAGGATGGAAATGATTGTGGGATGATGGTGGAGAATACTGGTGAAGAATCAGCGATAACTGAGACAGGTACTGTAAGGAGTTTGGGTGTTTGCTGGCTTGGTACTTCATGTTGGACGTGAACATCCATTAGAGAAACAACTTCTGCATCAGTATGAGGAATATCTAAAAAGTTTAAGAACTTAGCTGCCAAGTCAGATGAATGAGAAAAGCTGGTAACTGGGACTTCAGTCTTCTATGAAACAATATAAAGTGTCACATGAGCATCTTCTATGACTTGTAAGATCTTTGGATTTTCATTCCCTTGTTGAATGTTAGTCATTGCAGTACCCTCCTCTTAAACAAAAACTTAATCAGTATCAACTGGTTCATTCAGGCGTATATCCACATCATCGTATAGCTCGTAGTGTAATCCATCTCTTCATCACCTTCTGATTTATCAGTAATCTTTGTTTCATCTTCATTATTGGAATCATTGGATGGGGTTTTAACAAGTTCGTCCTTTACTTCTTCTTCATCATCTTCATTTTTTTTCATTTTCTTCTTGATCAGACTCTAATCCTGATTCATTCTCATCAGTTTCATGCTTAGAATTCGAGTCATTTTCATTGTCTGATTGGGTTTTTTCATCATCACTGTCATTCTTTTGATCACTATCTTCACCACTTGACTCTTGTTCATTGTTGTTATCATCTTTTATCATTTCACTAGGATTCTGCTTCACTTTCAGATGATTCTTCTTTCAAGCGTCATATCGGAAACCCCTGGTTTAACACCAGTTCCTTCACTTGTAACCGAAGGTATGATCTTTACAGCACCAGAACCACTTGGATGAGTCTTGTGAAATTCCCTCATACTTTTCCTTCGTACTTCTTTAAATTTAGCATCTTCATTTAAAGCCACTTGAGAGAGTAACTCAAATCCTTTACCTCAAGTAACATCCACCTTTTCCTTTTTCTTAGACAATGGTATCTCAGAAGTTTCTCTAATAACAACACCTCTTGCTAGAGCCTTAGTAGTCTTATTTGCAGGTCTTTTTACTCTCTTTGACTTTCTCGTAGGTTCTTCAGTTGAAACTAGGACAGTAGTGAGTTTGGAAGAAGCTGGCTTCTTGAAATTTCGCGCCTTCTTAGGAGGTGTAGCTCCCGTAGCAAAACCAAGGTAAGTCTTGTACGCTTTGGTTTCCTTCATCTTAGGACTGGTTAAAGAATCATGAAGTATAGCACCATAGATTCGAGTTTCTTCTTTTGCAGAGACAAATCTTAAAGTGTTAATCAAATAGTCATCCTTCAGGTGTGCATCCCTATCTTTTTTCTCTAGGAGAGTGTCTTGTCTTGAGTAAGGAAGTAGTGAATGATAACTTTGGTAAATCGAGGGTAGTACATCTTCTCTTGCTTTTTGTAGGCTTTGTTGTCAATCTGGTAAATGAAGTCTTCCCAAAGTAGTTCAACACAATGTCTACATTCTTCTGATGGTAACATACCCTAAGGATTTATGTTCCTGGAGAGACAAAGCTTGTCAAGACCAGATGTCTTTCCAGATAAACTCCTCTTAATGAGAGCAGCAAACGTTCTCCAAGGTTGATGCATCTGATCAACAACAACATCATTGAGTGAATGGATTTCCCCAGTGTGACCAAGATCTCTTAAGAAAGACACAATTTCTTCATCAGTAGGAAGTGCATCAAAGTCTTGACCCTGTACTCTAGGGCAGATCTTGAAGATATCTCTAAAGACTTCCAGATTGAGTTTGAATCTCTTCCTTTTGTCCATCTTGAATCTGTAGAAAGTGTCATGCTTGTAAACAGAATCCCAGAACTGATGCATGTAGACTTCTGGAACATCTGCAGTGATGAGAAATGAAGAGTAGCATGGAGTGAGAGCAAGAGCATCCTGAACAATTGGAATTGTGGCTCTCTTTGGATCTTTTCTAGGATTGAGTCTCATCCCGGTTATTCCCCTTACTCTCTATTTCCCTCATGGGTGTCTCCTTGGTGTTCCCCCTCCGTTGCATTTTCTAATGTCAAGTTTTTTCTCTTGGAACAAGTTCCAGATCCATGTTTGGTTTGATTGAGCAGTATGAAAGACTGAATTCTGCTAAGATTTGTCACATACAGTTCATATACAAGCAAATATATATAACTGATAGACAATGCAAGACTGATTTACACAAGGTGTTATGCACTCAGACACTAGGCAAAACATTAACACACATGAACCTAGGAGAAACACATAATCATACAACACACTAACTATAGGAAATCTATAGAAATCAAGGCAAACACTAAAGATATCTAAGGAAAAACTAGACCTACATTAATCACTAAGTGATAAGTTAAGGTCTAATTATACTTAGATTAGGTTATGATATTAGATTACCAAGATTATTAGATTAATTATTTTATTCATCTAAAAAAAACTTGTATAAATCGCCTAGTGTATGCCTCGCCTGTGTTAATTCTATGTGTATAGTTCGCCTATACATATGTGTATAGTTCGCCTGTTGTTAAGCCAAGTGTATAATTTACGTGTGTAAATGTGTATAATTCGCCTGTGTGAATTCAAGTGTATAACTCACCTATGTAAAAATGTATAGTTCGCCTGTGTTACACATAGTGTATAGTTCGCCTATGTATTAAGGTATAGTTCGCCTGTGTTAATTCATATGTATAGTTCGCCTATGAAAAAGCGTATAGTTCTCCTGTTCAAATTATGCACCAACATTTTTCACCTTGTCTAATGCGATATATATCCAATACTTAAACTGATCTCTTAGCATCTAGGAAACATTCTAACATCTTTAGCTCATGAATTAACCACATAAATCTTGACTTATGACTTGTTCGACCCACATACACATGAAAACCTAAGAATATTCAAGATTTTAACATATAATCATGATTAAGAACACTCAAATGCATTTACAAACAATTCATTATAGCCGTTCTAAACCCAAACCTGTGAACTTTTACAAGTTTTTGCCTATTTTTCAACTAGTTTGACATCAAGAATTACTCACAACATGTGAATGCGTTATCCCCATTAGAAACTGTTATAGGTACAACATCTAGACCCCTGGTATGTGCTTAATTACACATACCTTTTACCTTTAAAAACGAGCTAAAATAACCAAAAAACGGACTTAAAATGCCAAAGCTAGCTTGTTTTGATAAATGAATTGTGCAGGGGAATAAAAGGATAACAAAGAAAAAGGACGAAAAACAAAAAGCGAAAACGACAAACCGGACTTCGGAATGGACAAAGCTGTGAAGGACAATGCATAGCAGAGCCAAAGACCAGAAAAGTCAAAGTCAAAAGTAACTCAAACAAATAACAGTCAAACCGGAGCCGTAATTGAAGATTACTATTGGATGCAATCTCAACCATTGCTGGGCCGAAAGCACAATAGTATATTAACGAAGACTGTGAAAAACCAAATGGGCCCTCAATCAATGTCAACAGCCCATTTGTGTGCAATTGACAGAGTACTATGAAGACTTTGAAGGCCCGATCCTAGCCCTTGAACAAGCCAATCTCAGCCATTGTACACACAAAACCCACCCAAACCTTATTGGGCCTTAAAAAGCCCAATACAAGCCCACAAACCTTATTGGGCCCAAATAAACCCAATTGGGCCCAATACACAAACCCAAGCCCAATACTGGCCCAAAACAACTTTTTATAAACCTTAGGGACTAAAATTGTCATTTTTAAAAATGGTTTTATAAAAGAAAAATGGTTTAAACAATCAGAGGGACTGAAATTGCATTTTCCAAAAACTTCATATTTCCTTTTAAAAAGGCCAAGGGCTGAAACTGCAAACCACAATTTCTTTCTTAATTCTTTGTTTATAAAACACAAGGGCTGTTTATGCCTATTTTCAAACTTTTCTATAACTAAATAAGAAAAGAAACAAAAGAGTGACAAGAATGAAAAGTGGGGGGGTTCTTTTTGTGCATTTGAAACTTTTAAAAACCTGCCACCAATCCCGTTTCACCTCTCAACCCGTTTTCCCGCCAACCTCCTTGAACCCCCCACCATCACATGTAGCCACTCCATTCCTTTACCCACACACTCGTTTACCCAGTCCCAACCTAAACCCACAACCCACTAACCTGTTTCAAGGCCACGCTGGCAATCTCCCTCTCCCCAAGAAATATCAATGGCGGGATTGATGTTTAAAGAAGCACAAACTTCATCAATGGCTAGGATTTGTTGCTGAGCTTCACCTCACACAAGAAACACAAAGAGAAGAAGAGAAGGCTTATATAAATTGAAGAAAACCAAAGCCGAACCACACATTAGTTTTTAATTAGCTTTTCTTATTTAATTTTTACTTAACTTGTAATTTAAGTTTGCAGCTTACTTTTTTTAATGTAATGTTACTATTTTTAAACAAATTAATGCAAGTTCGAAGTTAATCTTGAGTTTCTTGTTTTTCAAATTTTATTTATCTTATAACTCAATTCTTAATCCTTAAAAATTGTGTTTACTTGCCTCTTTGTAATCTTCTCTACACGCTAAAGGTTTATACTTACATTGTTTTTTCTTGTTAATTCAAGTTTAAAAGAATATTTGACTTACTTAAAGGGGTGTTTGGTAAAGACCCGAAAATGGGTCATTTTGGTTGTGGTATGGGTCACAAGCACTCAGCCATTTTAGGCTGAGTGTGTGTGCTTAATTAAACCAAAAAAATTCATGACATTTAGTATAAAATTGGATTTTTTGTGAAACATTTACCTTTGTCAAAATTTTCAAGAAAAAAATAAGCCTTAATGCTTAAGCTGCCTTATACTGCTTAAGCAACCCTTATATAATTTTGAGCTCACTTAAGTCACAAAACCCTTTTTAAAACCCTTATGTTCTGTCCTTTTTATTGACTAATAGTCAAAGTGTGTTACATTTAATTTTCTGGATAACCTTGACTTTTTGAAGGACCCAAAATCAGCTGCTTATAAAGCCCCTTAGCCCTAAGATTTTGACAATAAGTCAATAATATGCCTTGTAAATCTGTTTGTGCTTTGTTTTGGCTAATAAGCCCTTTGAGAGCTTAGTGCACAAAGCTCAAAAAGCATTAAGCCCTTGCGGTTGTATCTCCCTGCGTGCTGAGCACCAAGTTTCAGCACTTCTTTATCTAGCTTATTTTGTATTAAGCACTTAGGACTTGGCTTTTTATTGTAGCTTATTAGTAGTTCTTTAAACCCCCATAGTTTTGTAGCTTAACTCACTCTTTAGCATAGCTTAGATCTAGCTTAAAGTGCACCTTTTTCTGTTTTATATTAAAACTGTCAACATAGCTTAAGTCATTTTTAGCTTATTCTAGGCTTATTAGTGACCTAGCTTATATTTAGGGGATACCCTTAGGCCTTAGAGCTTATTCCATTAGTTTCTAGCTTATTTTGCAGCTTAAAATCCCAATAAGAAAGTAAAATAAGCTTGTAAGCTTAATAAGCTTCTGTCAGCCCAATAAGCTCATTTTTTTAGCTTATTTAGACCCTTTCAGCTTGTGCACCTTTTATGAAAAATGCTCCCCTTAAGCCCCTTAACAACTTTTCTTTTATAGCTTTTTGATAATAAGCACTTAGGACTTAGGTTGTAATCGGGTTCCCTCTCAGGGACCAATTGTGTAATTTTAACTTTTGTAGTTACCTCTGTTAGTCCCTGTAGTTAGATAGCCTGTTACCCCGTTTGTCCTTTTGTCCTTTCACTGTTAGTCCCTTAGGTTAACATTAGTTAGTTTATTTAATTTAATTAATTTAAATTAGGTTTAGATTTAATTAGTTTAATTAGTTATAATTGCTACAGTAACTTTTAGGGCTTTTTATATTTTTAGATTTCTCAACTTTTTCTTTATTTAATTTGATTTTTTCAGATTTTTTATAGTTATATTTTCTGACTTTTTATATTTAATTAGTTTTAATTAGTTTTTAATCTTAGAAAATTCATAAAAAATACAAAAATTAACAAAAAAATATTTTTCTTTTTTATAAAATTTTCTTTAATCAGTTAGTTTATATTAAAAATATAAAAACTTATGTAGGGTAATTTTTGCTAAAAATTCAGTTCCGGGCCCGTTTACGAGCCCGGATTTTTCGTTTCTTACCGTTTTGTTCGTTTTTGAACTCCGTTTTTGAAAATTTTTACATTTTCTTTTAAGTTAGAATATTTTTGATTTATTAAAATTTTAAAATTAATTTTAGGACTTTATTTTTATAATTTTTAGTTTTAGGCTTGCGATTTAATTTCCGGTAGTCTATAATTGCATGTTTAATTTAGTTTATTAGTTTTAATTATTTTAGTTAAGTATTTTTAGCCTAATGACGTTCCCCGTAGATTTCTTAGGATTTTCATTGCCATTATTTATGCTCCCGTAGTTTAGGATTTATCCGTATAACTATTTTTGTTCCCCGTAGTTTATTTAAGATTCCCATTTCCCACTGCTTGTTTCCCGTAGAATAATTTTAGTTTTCTTTAATTAATTTTAGTTTATCTAGTTAAAAATCAAAATCATCTGTTTCTCAATTCAAATCATCAATTCATTCGTATCGATTTACCATTCCAGCCTCGTTGGGGATTTACGACCCGGGAAAGCTCTATACTACTTCTCGGTATCATTGACTCTGCTGTTTTTACACTCCTTTATATATTTTATATTTTAATATATATTATATATATATTTAGTGTAATCTCAACCGATCAATTTTTGGCGCCGTTGCCGGGGAGGCTGTGCAACCGTTTGTCTTTACGTTTGACCATCTGTTTTCGAAACTGTGAATATTTTCTTTTATTATAAAAATATATATAAAAAAAAAAAAAAAAAAAAAAAGTACAAAAATATTTTTCATTTCTTTTTAGTATAATTATCATTTAAAAATCCAAAAAAAAAAAAAAAAAAAAAAAAAAAAAAAAAATCAAAAATATAAAAACATTGTCCATAATAAAAAAGAAATAAAATTCACAACTTGGTAAAATACCAAAATATAATATTCTCAACTGAGGTATTATCATAATAAGTTCCGGTGAACTTGTTGGTTCCCAACTCGAACAAAAGATTTAAAAACTTGCCTTTTGTGTCTCTTACGACGTACGGCTCACCTCGGAAAGTTGAACAAACTATAAAGTGGGTATAAGGAGGGTTGTTCCTAGGAACTACGACCCGAAAGGAGAAATAAGCTTCGCGCTATTCCTACTCCTCCGCTCACCTGTGAGTTTATCTTTTTGAGAGCTACCGTGAAGTAAGCAGATTAATTGGTTTAAGTTGTCCTATCTCCTTGTCCTTAAAAATAAAATTGTGAATCAATCTTTTGAAAAAAAAAAAAAAAAGATTAGTGTAAATTTTCCTTTTGTAACTCTATTTTGTGCAGGCGCACTAGTTCTCTAAGCCCTGTAGCGTCGACAACCACAAGTTCGGACAAAATTCTGTTGGAATCATCTAACCTTGGAGAAAACCTGATAATCCTCCCATAGTTGCGATGCTGATAATTCGTACTATGGCGCAAATACGCGAAGCACCCAACGAGGGTTACGAGATGCGACATAGGTATTCCGGAAATCACCGGAATAACTTTGAAATCAAGCTGGTCTTCTAAATCTTGTTCCAATAACAAGCAATTTTTGGACAAGATAAAGAAGACACACATGCTCACATCAGTTATTTCAACAAGATCTTCTACGATGAGATTCCGAAGTACCAAATACGTCGGTTAAGCTTTATGCTTTTCACGTTTTCTATCGATAGGGGCAGCCCGGATTGGCTAGAAAAAAGAAACCCCTCGGTCGATTGAAATCATGGATGATCTTGTTTTGAAATTTTAATAACAAATTCTTCCCACCCTCTAAAACGGGACATAATCTCAGAAATGAAATCACGAGATTTCAGCAAAATTTGATGAGACGTTTTATGACGGTTGGGAATCGTTTCAATGAACTTTTTAGGGGATGCCCTCATCATGGGTTTTCAGAATTGAATCAACTCGATACATTTCTATAATCCCTAATGCAAAAATGATCAAGATTCATTGAACTCAAGCTGCCGTGGTAACTTCTTAGACACAAAATCCTCGAGAATGTTTAAAAATTATCGAGAGCAAGTCTACGGTACGTCAGTCAAGAAACAAAGCTGTAGTAGCTAAATGTGTACAAGCTCTTCCACCCCAGCTATTTTCATCTGATGTGCTGAACTCAAAGACATGGTTCGGGCATTTAATTCTCGAGAAAGAACCAAACCCCAGCTTCGCCACCGTAAAAGCGGTTGAATACAAAGTTGTGTAACTTGTGGGAGAGGTCATGCTTATCAAAACTGTCCACGCAACACTAACAGCATCATGTACAATGACAACATTCAAAGAGTATGTGTCCCAGGCCGCTGCGGCCAATTTAACCAAGCTAATTCTGTTATCGACCTCCGATGGTCTCTAAACCAAATTACGACCTCCTGGTTTTCCTCCAGTTCAGATTCCTCATGCAAATATTCAAAAACAATTTCAATAGAGGAAATAACTTCCAATACAAAACAGAGTGAAACAATTTAACCAAGGTCAGATTTATCGACATTCCGTTCATCAACCGTAGATATCAACCAAGAGCTCTAAGGACCTGCTCCTCAGTCACACGGTGTGTCTAAACAGATTTTGAAAGATATGTCACTAGCAAATGATGCAGTGTGAGAAACATGGCAAACCTAGGACAAAACTGCAATCCCAGAATGGCAAATTTAACTGATATGCTTTCAAAATTGTAAATGCTAATACAGCTTTTTACTTCCGGTTATGGAACTCTTTCTGGTAAACACTGTTACCAACCCAATGGAAGATTTTAAAGTATCACTACCGAAGTGGTGCTACCATCCAAGGAGCGAAAGCCGTTTATCATGACACTGAGTGACAAAGGACACGATGCCTCCTGCTAATAACGGAAGCACCGAAGACTTCCAACTCTGTTGTTCAAATCAGATCTAAATCCATAATCCTGAGCCCAATGTTGTCCTGTTGTTACTCCAGTTCTAAGCATCATTCCATTCCATCACGAAGAATGATGAAAGGCGAAAGGAAAAAAGCTATCGATCAAATCGAGACATTCTATGGAAATCTTTGGTAGATTTAAGTTTCGTGATTAGGCTTTACGATGCCTGATGCTCATCCTAAATTTGCTTCGACTTTTAAAAATCACTTAAGTGGATAACAAAGAAAAATTTAAGCGAATAGGCAGGACTCCTTTAAAATGAAAATGTTCAGCGGTTCATACCGCAACAAGTTACCAAAGAAACCTTGGAGGACCCTGGAGATTTCTGATTCCTTTGTGAATTTACGGGGTATTACTACATGCATCGATTGGCCGAATTTGTGCGAGCATTAATCTCTTGCCTTTTTCTGTATGGAAAAGTCTATCTCTTCCTGAATTGACCCCAACTTGCATGACATTAGAGCTTGCAGATCGTTCAATCACTGAACCGATCGGTATTGCTGAAGATGTCTTTGTAAATGTGGGAAAATTCCAATTTCCAGCTGACTTCGTAGTTGTTGATTTTAAACCAGACCCGGTCCCCTTAATTCTTGGCGTGTTTCTTAAAAACAATTTCATGCTTTGATAGTGTTTTGAAGGCGAGATTACCCTTCGTGTTGGCCAAGAAGCCATCACATTTAATTGGACCAACTTCAAATACACATGCTGATTACAACCATATGACTGTCAAACATGATCGACGTCTTCCGATATGGCTTGTGATGAGTATTCTCAAGAGGTCCTAGGATTTTCAAGTGTGGTCGCGAGTGGCAATCCCACTCCATATTTTGAGCCTATTGTTTCCACTGCTTCTCCAACTCTCACTCCTTTCGGGGATAGTGATTTTCTCTTAATGGAAGAAGCAGATTCGTTTCTTGCTCTAGAAGATGATCCAACTTCATCTGAAGTTGACCCTACTTACCAGGATCCTGAGGGGGACATCCTGATTCTAGAAGAAATTTTGAACAGTGAACCACCACCCCCCCTCCCAAATCATGAACAATATATGCCTGGAGGTAGGAAAGAACTCAAACTCTGTGAAGCTAAAACCGTTGAACCTTCCATTAATGAACCTCCCGAGGTTGAACTCAAGGAACTGCCACCCCATCTTGAGTACGCATTTTTGGAAGGTGACGACAAGTTGCCTGTCATAATTGCTAAAGAACTTAAAGATGAGGAAAAGGCAGCTCTTCTGAAGGTTCTTAAGTCACAAAGCGGAGCCATCGATTGGAAACTCTCCGACATAAAGGGTGTTAGCCCGGAATTTTGTACTCACAAAATTTTAATGGAAGAGGACTATGAACCATCTGTGCAAAGTCAGAGAAGGGTAAACCCAAAAATTCACGATGTTATCAAAAAGGAGGTTGAAAAACTCCTTGACGCTGGATTGATTTACCCCATCTCTGACAGCCCTTGGGTGAGCCCGTACATGTGTGTACCTAAAAAAAGGTGTGTATGACTGTCATCACAAATGAAGAGAATGAGCTATATTCCTTCTCAGATTGGTCACGTGATGGCGAGTATGTCATTGATTACAGTAAAAACTTAATGAAGCACCCGGGAAAGACCACATCCCATTACCATTCATGGACCATATGCCTTGAGAGAACTAGCAGAAACGAATACTACTGTTTCCTCGATGGTTTATGGGTTACTTCAGAATTCCAATTGACCCAAAGATCAGGAAAAGACAACTTCACATGCCATACGGAACATTTGCTATCGTCGCATGCTTTTGGGCTATGCAATGATCCGGGCCGTTCCAAAGATGTATGATGGCAATTTCCACGGTATGGATTGAAAAAACGATGGAAGTATTCATGGATGACTTTTCGGTCTTTGGAGACTCTTTTTTAATGCCTAACCATTTAGGAATAAGATGTTGAAACGGTGTGAAGCCACCAATTTGGTCTCTAAAATGGGATAAGAGCCATTCAAGGTAAGGAGGCATTGTTCTGGACCATAAAATTTCTATAGTCGGGACTTGAGGTTGATAGAGCTAAAGTCGAAGTTAATAGCTAAACTCCCTCTCCGATTCAGTCAAAGGTGTCCGTTTGTTCTTGGCACGCCGGTTTTTAACGACGATTCATTCGGGATTTCAAAATTTGCCCGTCCTTATGACTCATTTGTTGAAAAGAGACTCCGTTTGTCTTTTTTCTGAGAGTGTGTCGATTCTTTAACACACTCAAAGAAGTTGACTGAGGCTCCGATCTTAATTGCTCCCGACTGGGACTTGCCTTTTGAACTGATGTGCGATGCTAGCGACTTCGCAAATGGGGGCAGTCCTAGGGGCAAAGAAAACTAACAAGCATTTTCCAACCTATCACTATGCTAGCAAGACTTGAACGTGGTCAACTCATTTCACTTCTAATGAAAAAGATTACTTGCTGTAGTGTATGCCTTTGAGAAAAATTTCGTTCATATCTTGTTATGTCCAAAAGCATAGTGTATACCTGACCATTTCTGCATCCAAGTTTCTTTTTGCCAAGAATGGGATGCTTAGGACATGACTCATGCGGTGGTCTTATTGCTCACAAGGAATTTGATATTGAAATTCGAGACAAAAAGGAGCTGAGAATCTCCGCCGCCGATCATATGTCTAGACTTGAAAATCCGCATCAAGGACAAAACTCGTATAATCAAAGAATCAATGAAGCATATCTCTCGAGACTCTTGGTTCGAATGTCTTCAGATCAAAGTCCCCTATGGTTTGCAGATTTGGCAATATACCATGCGGGGAATTCGTGATTAAGAATGCATCCCAACAAAAAAAATAATTCTTTCAAGGATGTCAAACACTATTCTGGGGATGATCATTTCCTGTTTAAGATTGTGCTGATCAGGTGATTAAGGCGTTGTGTTTCTGGGGCAAGAAAGCTTTACGACATTCTCTAAGCTTGCTCACCAGTGGAAACATTATGGGGGGCACTATGGTGACAACTTACACAGCCAGAAGAATCTTTGATCAGCGATTATATTGGCCCTCCATCTACAAGGATGCCCATGACTTTGTCACCGTTGTGACATTTGTAAAGGTCAAGGAAAAATTACGCAACGTGATGAGATGCCACAAAACTCCATCCAAGTTTGCGAAATCTTTGACATCTGGGGCATTGATTTTATGGGGCCGTTTCCGTCTTCAAGAGGAAACAAGTACATACTCGTGGCTGTTGACTATTTGTCAAAATGGGTCGAAGCAAAAGCGCTCCCCACCAATGATGCCCGAGTTGTCTGCAAATTTTTGAAAACTCTCTTCTCTCGATTTGGTGCACCCCGAGCTATCATAAGTGATCGCGGAACTCACTTTTGCAATGACCAATTTACAAAGGTCATGCTTAAGTATGGAGTAACTCATCGTCTCTCCACCGCGTATCACCCACAAACAAGTGGGCAAGTTGAGGTGTCAAATCGTGGTTTAAAGCGTATTCTTGAAAGAACCGTGGGAGAAAATCGTGCCTCCTGGTCGGATAAATTAGATGATGCTTTATGGGCCTTCCGCACAGCGTACAAAACACCCATTGGGTGTACTCCATATAAGCTTGTGTACGGGAAGGCATGTCATCTACCGATCGAGCTAGAGCACAAAGCCTACTGGGCTCTCAAGCATACCAATTTTGATATTCAAACAGCGGGTGATCACAGGAAAGTTCAACTGAATGAACTAAATGAACTTCGTGATCAGGCTCTACGAGAACTCTCTGATCTATAAAGAGAAAACCAAGAGATACCTCGATGCTAAAATCAAAATACTGCCGTTTTCAACGTTGGTGATCGTTTCCTCATCTTCAATTCTAGACTGAAGATTTTCTCGGGCAAATTAAAACTCCGTTGGTCTGGACCATTCACCGTTGTCAAGTTTTTCCCTTATGGGCACCGTCGAGCTATCTCAAACTCCGGGCCATACTTTTACATGTGAATGGCCCATCGTATCAAAACTTACTTTGGAGGGAACGCTACAACCGAGGTTGTCCCGCGATCTCCAAACGTTCCCATGGACTATAAATTTCGGGGGACGGGTCAAGCGTCGGGACCCTAAACAAGCGCTTCGTGGGAGGCACCCCATGCTTATCCGTAGTATGTAATAAATAAGTGTTTTTGTGTGAGAAGGTTTATATTTTCCATTACCCGTGTTCTGTGTGCTTTGTATGTCCAGGTATTCCCGGATTGTGAAGGCTCTCGATTCTGTCATTTTTAACTCGAGCTTCACATCCTCAGCTTCATTTTGGGAATCCAGTATCCAAATCTTATCGACTAACGTTTATCTTTTGGCATACTTCATAAACGGCCTTAGATTTACGTAGGTACCCCTTTGAAACATCGAGGACGATGTTTAGTTCTAGTATGGGGGGGGAATCTTCGATTTGATTTTTGCCTGCAGTCGTTGTTATCATGCAATCCCGTTTTTACACCAAAATTTTTGCAAAAATACCAAAAAAAAATGAAAAAATGAAAAAATTTAAAAATTTCAAAAATAGAATAAGTGTTTTTGTCTTTTTGGGTAGAGTAAGAATAAATTTTTGACTCGATCGGGCGTGTTGAGCCCTAGCTAGTTCTTTTAGGCCAAAGCTTTCACGAATTCTATTGCTTTGAATTCTTAAGTGAAGAACGAGAAATTGATAGATGTATTAAAAATATAAGTTTATGTGTCAAGCAAGATTCGTCTAAAAACTTATATGAATAACTTGTGTTCTTTTTCTCCCATAAGCTTCTAATCCGCCTAATCATACGTGTTCGATTCAATTCGGCTAAGTCAATCGATGTTTTCAGAAAAAGCTTCAAATTTGTGACTTGATTCTTTAAAAGCAAAAGTTTTGAAAAGATTTAATGCCAATAAAGCATACATTTGATTATATGGAGCAAGTAATAGATGTGTCGTGATATCCCACTCCGCTAACCACGAGGTGGGGGTCAACTAAGCATTTTGCTTCTAGGGACTTGGTGTGTCGTGATATCTCACTTGGAAGAAAGGTCTAGGTGAGGGTTCAAACTAAGACACTAATCCTTAGCCATATTAGGAAGAAGGTGTTGATGTGATTTCCACTACGTAGCAACGGGTGGTTTTCAATCTAAGAACACCGGACTAGAAAGTTGTTGTGATATCGTATTATGGGAGCGGGCCTTGGTAGGTGTTCAAACTAAGCAACGCATTCCTAGCTTTAAGAAAACTAAAAAAAAAAAAAAAAAAAAAAAAAAAAAAAAAATAATTTGTTCTATAAAATCAAGTTGCAAAGTCTTAATAAATTGTTGCTTTGAGTCACGATTCATTTTGTGACTATGAGAATAAGTTGATCTTATGTTGGAGTTAAATCGCGCAACACACACGTAATCATTTATCCATGTCGGGAGTTCAAAAGTTCACAAGTCATAAGTATGAGGGCTTTACACCTAAACTTATATCGACAATGATCTCGTTTAATTGCTTGGTTTAATACTAGTGAAAAATCGGGGACGATGAAATTTTCCGTCAGGGACATCACGTGGATTCATTCTATGGACGATTCACTCATATGATCCCATTGTGAGTTAAATAAGAAAGACAAACATTCAAAAATCAAAAAAAATTTAGAGTAGTTAATGTACATACAAAATAATGGTGTTAATCGGGACTTGTCGAAGCTATTGATTCTTTCCTTTGACAAACACTTTGCTACTTTTCAAAGTTATTAGTCGAGGAGGGGGGTCAAGAGTCTTAGTTTCGTAAATTGCTTCTTCATAGCATTGCGTGAGGACTCGGCAATACCTTAGTATGGGGGATTTTGGTATGTGCTTAATTACACATACCTTTTACCTTTAAAAACGAGCTAAAATAACCAAAAACGGACTTAATTGCCCAAAGATACGCTTGTTTTGCTAATGTATTGTGCAGGGAACGGATAAACAAGAAAAAGGAGAAAACAAAAGCCAAAACGACAAAACCGGACTCGGAATGGAAAAGCTGTGAAGGACAAAGCCAAAGCAAAGCCAAAGACCAGAAAAGTCAAAGTCAAAGTCAACTCAACAAATTAACAGTCAAAACCGGAGCCGTAATTGAAGAATACTATTGGTTGCAATCTCAACCCATCTGATGGGCCGGGAAAGCCCAATAGTATATTAATGAAGACTGTGAAGACCAAATGGGCCCTCAATCAATGACAACAGCCCATTTGTGTGCAATTGACAGAGACTATGAAGACTTTGAAGGCCCGATCCTAGCCCTTGAACAAGCCAATCTCAGCCATTGTACACACAAAACCCACCCAAACCTTATTGGGCCTTAAAAAGCCCAATAACAAAAGCCTAAACCCTATTGGGCCCAGACACACTCAATTGGGCCCAATACAAGCCCACAAACCTTATTGGGCCCAAATAAACCCAATTGGGCCCAATACACAAACCCAAGCCCAATACTGGCCCAAAAACAATTTTTATAAAACATAAGGACTTAAAATGTAATTTTTAAAAAAACATGTTTTATAAAGAAAAATGGTTTAAACAAAGTTAGGGACTGATTTTGCAATTTTCCAAACTATTTTTCCCTTTAAAAGGGCAAGGGCCGAATCTGCCATTTACTTATTCTTTCTTTAATTCTTTGTTTTTAAAACACAAGGGCTGTTAATGCCAAGTCTCTAAACTTACTTATAACTAAGAAAAAAAGAAACAAAACGAAATGAAAAGAAGTGAAAGTTCAGGGGTTCTTCTTGTGCATTTGAAACTTTTTAAAAACCTGCAGCCAATAAACGTTCCCCTTCACTCCCCTTTCCCGCCACCACCTCAAAACCTTCACCATCACATGTTACACTCCAATCTTTTACCCAACCCTTCCTTTACCCAGTCCAATCCTAAACCCACACCCATTTCCCTGTTTAAAATGCCACCTTGGCAATCTCACCAAGCCCGAGCAACATCAATGGTGGAAATGGCTTTAAAAGTAACACAAAAAGGATCAAAGGGCTAGGATTGATGCTGAGCTTTCAACTCACACAAGAAACACAAAGATAGAAGCTGTGAAGACCTTGAGGCTTCTATAAATTCAAGAAAACACAATGCCGAACCACACACTAGTTTTTTTTCTTAGCTTATTTTTATTCAAATTTTAATTAACTTGTAATTTAAGTTTCCAGCTTGTTTTTTTTAGTGTAATGTTACTGTTTTAAAAGATCAATTCAAGTTAAAAGTTTATTTTGAGTTTCCTAGTTTTCAAAATTTCAACTCTTTAATTCGTGGTCAATTCTGAAAGAAAGTTGTGTTTATTTGTTTCAATTTAAGTCTACTGTCACTCACATCAAACTACATTAATTATTTTTAAGTAAAATTAAGTAAAAAGTCTTTTTTTGGTAAAAGTTCAAAATGGGTCAAATTGGGGGCTTCATGGGTTACAAACACTCAGCCACCTTTGGCTGAGTGTGAGTGACTAATTTGACCAAGAAAACCCCTGTCCTGCAGTTTAATAATTTCTAAACATATAGTTAACTTTGAGCTTTGTCAAAATCTTATAAAAAATTAAGCCTTTTTAAAAAGCTTAAGCTGTGGGGACAGCTTAAGCTTCTCATTTCTGATCTTATTTTGGTCACATATCTTTTTTTTTAAGACACCTTTACCCTGCCTTTTTACTTTGACAATATAAGTCAAAGTGTGACTTTCAAGAAAACCCCAATTATAAGCTGCAATATCAGCAGCTTATTTTGATTTCTAGACCTTCAAATCCTGGCAATAAGCCAAGTAGCCACCCCTTTTCAACTGTTTGGGGTTTGTTTGGGGTAAACCTCCTTTTTGGGCTTATTTTCATAAGCCCAAATAAGCCCTTTCAGTCACTGTGGGGGCTCCCCTGGTGCAAAAGCATAAATTCAAGCCAAAAGCCAAATTTCAGCCCCTTATTTCTTACAATTTAGCTTAATTAGCACCATATCTTTTTGCAGTTTCAATAAGATCCTAGATAGCCCTTTAAGCCCCTAGAATTTCATGGCTTAACTTCCCTCTTAGGTTAGCTTATCATAGCTGCAAAGTAGGTGTTTTTCTTTTTTTTAACTGTCAATTTAAGCTTACTACTGTTTCAGCTTATTTTAAGGCTTATTCTAGTCATGCTTAGCTAATTTAGGTAATTGTAGTTTGTAATACTAGGTTAGGTCTTTGTTCAGCTTATTGTAGCCCTTTAAGCCCATAGAAAAAACCAAATAAGCTTTGTAAGCTTATTTGGCATTCTGCCCAAAACAGCTTATTTTTCTGGCTTATTTAGAACATAAAAGACACAAGTGCCTTTATTAAAAATGCTCCCCATAAGCTGCTTAGTAAGTTTGCTTTTCTGAGTTTTTAGAAATAAGCACTTTTTAGAATTTAGGACTAGTTTTTAAGTCGGGTTAGCTTTTAGGGACTGTTAGTGTAATTTTAGGATTTCTTAGTTAATTCTGTTAGTACCTACCCGTTAGGCCCACTATCTCTGTTAGTCCCTAATGCCTTACACTGTTAGTCCTTGTAGTTAGCAGCCAGTTAGTTTTTTTTAATTTATTTAATTAATTTTAGGGTTAATTTTAATTAGTTTAATTAAACTTAAATGCTACAGTGATTTTTGGGCATTTTTACATTTTTAGCTTTGTTAACTTTTTCTTTATATAATTTAAATTTTTCAGAATTTTTGTATTTATATTTTCTGTCTTTTTCTATTTAATTAGTTTTAATTAGTTTTTAATCTTAGAAAATTCATAAAAAATACAAAAATTAACAAAAAATTATTTTTCTTTTTTAGAAAATTTTCTTTAATCAAATAGTTTGTAGGAAAATTATTAAAACTTGTGTAGGGTGATTTTTGCCCAAATTTCAGTTCCGGGCTCGTTTACGAGTTCGACTTTTTCGTTTCTTACCGTTTTGTTCGCTTTTTAACTCCGATTTTGAAATTTTTTACATTTTCTTTTAAGTTAGAATATTTTTAATTTATTTAAATTTTAAAATTAATTTTATGACTTTATTTTTGTAATTTTTAGTTTTAGCTTGCGATTTAATTCCCGGTAGTCTATAATTGCATGTTTAATTTAGTTTATTAGTTTTAATTATTTTAGTTAAGTATTTTTAGCCTAATTACGTTCCCCGTAGATTTCTTAGGATTTTCATTGCCATTATTTATGCCCCCGTAGTTTAGGATTTATCCGTATAACTATTTTTGTTCCCCGTAGTATATTTAAGATTCCCATTTTCCACTGCTTGTTTCCCGTAGAATAATTTTAGTTTTCTTTAATTAATTTTAGTTTATCTAGTTAAAAATCAAAATCATTTGTTTCTCAATTCAAATCATCAATTCATTCGTATCGATTTACCATTCCAGCCTCGTTGGGGATTTACGACCCGGGAAAGCTCTATACTACTTCTCGGTATCATTGACTCTGCTTTTAGACTATCCTTACTATATATTTGATATTTTATTATATTATATGTATTTTAAGGTATAGTCTGAGCGGATCAATTTTTGGCGCCGCTGCCGGGGAGGCTGTGCAAACGTTTATCGTTACGTTTGACCATCTGTTTTCGAAAGTGTGAATATTTTCTTTTATTATAAAAATATAAAAAAAAAATAAAAAAAATTTCCATCTTAGTACATTACACGTTCAAATATTCGAGAATCGAGATGTTTTAAGAATTGAAACTTTCAACCCATTTGAATACCTGAAGATAAAATACACAGTTTTCAAACACTTAAACACTCCTGACACTATACAAGCCATGTGTCCATATCCAATTCATAAATGTTGTAAGAGACAAAAGTACAAAGCTCCCTGAAGCGGCAAAACCTCAACATTCATATAAGTGGTTTCTCTTTATTCATGCTCATGCCAAGCACTTTTTCAAAGAAATTAACCATTGAGAAGTAAGGACTACATCCTCCTTTTCAACAGGTTCCAAGCACATCCTTGGGATGATTATTGATGTACAATTTTATACGTATAATATAAAAGTATTGAAATTACAAAACTACCCTTGAGGAAAAAGGTAATTAGGAAAATCTCACAAAAATATCGTACGTTTATCCGGTAAGTGTTTATCGGGTCGTTTATACCCCAAGAATTATGAAATTGAAACTCTGTTTTTATTTGGACAATGATTTGAATGGTTTTAAAGAATTTTGAATAATTGTCTATTTCTATAAATGAAAACAAATAAAACATATAAGGGAAAGTAAACAAGTAAGCAATTAAACACAAAAACATTAACGGGATTTAAATAAAACGCGACTAACATCTAAATTGAGCAAAAATAAACCTAATAGGGCCAAACTAATTTTTCTAGATGCTAATAGGCTAAAAATGATTTTTAGAAAAAGATTTTTTTTTATTATGAATTAAAAACGATTTTAATCTAAAAAATTGATTAAAAATACTAAACTATTCCTGAAAATTATGGAAAAATTATGAGAAATACCTTAAACTAAGAGAAATGTGAGAAAAATGCGAACTTGAGAATTGGCTTAACCAATAAACCGGAAATAAGCTATCAAGGGCTGATAGCTTAAATGGAAAAATGTCCTTAAGAAATAAGTGGCCCAAAGGTCTATTGGAAAAGACCCAAGGGCGCAGTGGTAGGGAGTGTGGCTTGTTAAGGTTGAGGTCTCGGGTTAAAGACCTCCCTATACTGCATATTCCCTACCATTTTTTATGCAAAATTGTCTTTTGAAAAATCTTTATAAGGTTAAAATAATTAACTTTAGTAAAAGAACTTTTCTAAAACCTCTAATAAGCTGGAAAAGAGATAATAAACAGACAAAATCACTAAAAAAGCTTTTTAAGCAATATCTAATCTTGGAAAGCTTACTTAAAACATACTCTATAGAGCTAATAAGGCTCACAAATAAAGAAATTAAGCTACAAATACTTGAAACCTATCCTAATAAGCAAATGCAAGCTAAATTTAAGCACTAAATAAGCCAGTGAACACAGAACTCAAATAAGCTATTTAACTAAAACTGAATTTCTTTCCCCCCAAAAAAAAACAAACAGCATAATAGGGCATTTTTGAGCTTATTTTTAAGCCTTAAAACAGATCCTTATGGCTATAAGACTTACACCACTAGAGAGCTTATCCTAAAATCTACTTAAAACAACAATAAAAAATGAGTTTGAAAATCAAATAAGCTAAGAAATTGCTAAATGAAAAAGCTACTTTTAACTGTTTAACTATGTTTTTGGTTTTTATGAGAAGAACTTTGAGCTAATTTTTAAGCAAGAAAATAGAACCTTATGACTTAATCACTTATATCACTAAAAAGCCTGTCCTAAACACTACTTAAAACACTAATCAAAAAGTATTTTGAAATTTAAACAAGCTAAGAAAAAGCTAATTGAAAAAGTCAGTACATACTGATTGAAATCAGTATGTGCTGATTTATAAAAAGACAAAGTGCTAAATTGCAGACCTAATTCAGATAATCAAATAAGCTAATTTTTCTAAAATAAGTCCTAACACATCTAAATTAACCTAAGAACTACTTGTGTACTGAAATTTAAAATCTAAAACTAAATCTAACTAGCTTAAATTTTGAATTGAAAAAGGCTGTTTGGATGCTTACTTTGCTGATGCAATTGACACCAAAACTCAAAACGATTTAATGCAGGCCTAAGGTTTTGATTCTAACTTCATTAAAACACTAAGACATGAACAATTTGAACAACAAAGACAGCTAGAACTGATTTGAGCTTAAAATGCATATGAAACTGAATTTATGCTAACAGATTTTGACCACTACTACTTAACTTGATTAAAACTTGGTTTTATCTATAAAAACCTTAAATCCTAGCTTTATAAACCTCAAAAAGAGATTTCAAATCAATTTAAAAGACCAAATGGACATGGACAGTACTAACTTATGTTAGTACTGCCTTTAGCCAAACACCCCTTTAAATTGATCAAAACCATTTTTAAGCTTATAAATTTGAGATTTAGAGCACAAACTTCAAATACCAGATATTATTAAGTTATAATAAGACCTAATGAACAGATTTTAACTAACAAATAAGCCAGAACAATAAACCTACAGATTATGCTACTATTTTTGGTTTTTTCAACTTTTTATATCAAAAACAAGCAAACTAAGTAATAAGCTATCAATTAAACTAAATAAGCATCTAACAACAATATTCAGCAGTAATAAGCTAATCTAAACAATAATAAGCATGAAATAAGCAGAATTAAGCTAAAGTGCAATTTTGAGCTTTAAAATGTAAAATGAGAACTTACAAGAGCCTCTGCACAAAACAAGGCTATTAATGTTTTTAAAAGCTACTCAACAAGCTCCAGCTTATCTAATGATAAGCTGGTAAGGTCCTGGAAGCCCTTCCATAACTGGCTTCCCTTCCATTAAAAATCTGAGGTAATTTAAGGAGTGGATTTGAGTATTTAATAAGCTCAGTTAAGCTTTGAGAGCTTAACTGAATATACAAGTAGCTTAGTAGTAATAATCACAACTTATTGAGCTTAAAAGAGCTTAAGAGAGCTTATTTAAACCATAGTTCATTAAAGTAAAAACATGAATTGTAAATTGAACAATATGAAAATTAACTTTTATTGATTAATAAACAGATTACAAACTAGAAAAATTACATTTAATGAAAAACAATAAGCTAAAACAACTTAATAAGCTAAAATTACATTCAATAAGCTACACTACTTGCTAAAAAAACTAGATCAGATCCCCTGTGAGTGAGAGGTGAGCTCCTTTTATAGGCAAGAGAGGATGCTTCTAGGTCCTTTACACGCTCCATTTGATCTCAACCCTTGATCTCTTCTAATCATTGCATCTTGGTTATTAGCCGTTGGATTAGATAAGAGTCACACGGATTGTCAGCGTGGCAATCCTAACTTCTTGGAGCCTTGTGCTTCTTTTACACTGATTTTAGTGTAAATTTCCTCATTTTGGTGTGTTTCTTTGAAGAACGCGTGGCATTCCTTGTGTCAGAGAACCAATCATTGGCCTTTGATGACGTTTTTTCTTGCCAACGTGGAGCTTAGTACTTAGCATCTTTGAGGCCACGTAGATGAGTGTAGGGGAGTGGGTTTTTACCCATTAATTTTGATGCAGGGTAATTTTGGGAACGAAGGAGAATAGTAATTCAACCTTCGCGCCCTTTTCTTTTCTCTATCTTTGTTTGACCCGGCTTAATAAGAAGGTTGGCTTGGGCTTATAATAAAGGGTTTGGGCCATGGGTTTTGTACTTAGGCTCGGGAAATAGTTAAATGGTTTTGGGTTTAGACTTAACGACCGTTAGTCCCTAAATAACAAAGGACTAACGGTGTTATTGATTTTGGGACTTTTAGTGAAAATGATTTAAAATTAAGGTTTATTTGGTAATTTCAAGGTTTGTCTTCACATGAGTTGACCAATGGTTGACCTTTGTTGACTTTTGTTGACTAACATCCAGCTCTTGTGTACTCTTTCCGTCTCGTGTTCGTTTTTGCCCGGTTTTTGGCTCTTTTCTTGTGATTTTTGTAATATCCGTACCTACACATCACAAAAGATAAAATACACAATATACAAGCATAATATGTTCATTTTTCATCTTTTAAGGGTCATTTTTGATATAAAACAGAATATAGTGATTTAACAATATCAAAATCCCCAACTAATGATTGTTCGTGTCTTCACGCAATTATAGCTATAAAACCAAATATTCCAAAACTTCCCTAAACTAATCCTTTGAAAAGTAGCAAAGTCTTTAGCGGGGAGAGTTAAGAAATCAAAAGTTTAGTAGGAATACCCAGCCACTGGTAGACGAATTGTCTTTAGTATTGTTGATTCAGCTTGCATCACTGGTATCCTTCTAAGACTGAAGGATAGGGGTGTATCATCGATCCGAACACCAGATCTGAACTGGTCAAGACCCGAATCGAACCGAAATTGAATTGGTCCAAAACGCCAGACCGAGGACCGAACCAAAATGGTTCGGTCCGGTCCAGTTCGGTCTTCGGTCCAGTCCGGTCCTACAAGGCACAATCATCGAGTTTTTTGTAAGACCGAACCGGACCGGACCAAACGAACTGAGGACCGAATGTAACAAAAAGCATGGACCAAGGACCGGACCAAAATACGCTCGGTCCGGTCCGTTCGGTCTGGGTTTTCGGTCCGGTCTGATTGACTGTCCAATATGCTTATCCCTACTGAAGGATAGTCAGTATATGTCAAACTATAATCTATAATATTCTTTAAATACTTCAGGTGCCTTTGAATTGCTTGCCAATGATGAGTATGCTGTGTCGTTGTGTGGTGTTTATTTATGATAGTTCAAGTGTTAAATATATATTTTTCCGACTTAACCAAAAACAACACTTTAACGGGCAGTGTACGCGGTCGGTGGTAGATTCGTGATAAGTAGGGTGTTGAACACTTGAAGCGAGGTTAAATATCTCAATTTATTTATATTTTGGTTATCTAATCTAAGTTAATTCTAATCTAAGTCAAACCTATGCTAATCCCATGTTAGTTCTAATCCTAATTCTAACAGGTAAAAGGGGGGTTTCAGCTTGAGAGACTAGCAAGGGTTTGGTTGGTGACTACAATCAATTCAAGACACTTTAACCCACACAAGCAAATTAACAGAAGATAAAAGTGCCGTCGAGCCTTATGATAGAAAACTGTATTAGCCATCATTAATCCAATTAGAACGTTGGTTTGTTTATTCAGTGCAATGATTACTTATCTTGAAGAGGCATATCATTCTTAGACTTAGGCGAGACTTCATCCTAAGACCTAGACACATTAATTCTGTCATAATTAAAGCATCCGCATAAAGCATCCTTATTTGCTGATTATAATCTATCTTAGGGATTAAAGCAATGGTGATCTTGTTAAACCCTAGCTCATAGAGACTTTACCCACTTACTGCTTAATGGTAATTTATACAATAGTAGTCTACTTGTCCAACTATCAAATAGAATCAGAACATTATTTGTTGAATTATCTAGATTCACCTACTAGTCAACATGTTTAATAAACCAAAGGCAGTTTTCGTTAACTAGTTAAGCCAGAAGCGTATCCTTAGCACGATTTTAGAAGGACAATACTTGTGATCTTATGATTCTAGATGTATAAATTACTATATGGAGAGCTATCCCGGCATCTAGATTACTTGGTCCGTATCACTAGATCTAGTTGAATGATAGGTCGCATACAAAAGCACGTAAACAAGTATGAATTGATAAACATAAACAAGCATTCAACGATAAATTAAGCAATCAAGATATAAACAAAACCAAACATTCAGATCTTCATAATAATGGCTAATATCCGAAGGTATTAGCCCTCAAACATCATAATTAATACAAGAGTAATTATTTTAACCAACGTAAACTAATCGAGTTAACGAATGATACCAAAAACTGAACGATTACAAAAGTATAAGAAATTACACGTTGTCTTCTATGGATTGGAATGCGTTGCAAGACCTCTTCTGCTTTTTTTCTCCTCTGAAAATCGACTTTTGTGGTTTAGGTATCGAGAATATAATTTAGCACACTTAAAACTCGCTTTTGAGTTTTGTATTTATAGGGTCTGGAAGTCGGTTCGATACGGCGTATCCAAGGGATTGGATACGGCGTATTGGAGCTTCTTGGAGTAGGGACCACGTTTGATATCTTCCAGAATCCTCACATACTATATCTTGAATACGACATATTGGATTTCTCTGGATACGGCGTATTGAGATTGTTTCCTTTGTGGTCTTTGGTGAGTGCAGGCACGGATACACCGTATCTTCCTTGATGGATACGGCGTATTGGTAGTCAGAATAGTAATCTTCAAAAATATCTTCGTTTAAGCTCCAGAATATGCACCTTTTGCTAATATTCACCAAGTATTCCATAATTACTGCAATTCTCAAATATAAACGATTAAGTAACAATTCTTTGCAATAATTATATAAAATAGGTGAATTACATGGGATAAATGATGCTATAAAATAGACGTTATTTGATGTCATCAAGTATCCCCCCACTTGAATCCAACTTGTCCTCAAGTACCTTTAGAATGTTATAAAAATGTTATCCTAAGGATATTTTCCATTTAAAGCATTTATGACTATTACAAGTACACAACCAAACACTAACGATATAGGAAAATGAAAATACACAAATCACTCCAACTAATCTATGTGGTACTTGTAACCTAATTCGCTCAATTTTACTCGGTCGGACAAGTATCCTATCATAAGCTGTAGCAAGGATACACAATCTCCACTGCTAAAGCGAAGGAGTAACAAGTTTTAATAAAGGTAAATATAGGTTTATATGAGAAGGCCGTAGGGTTGATTACTCTAACAATCATATATCGAGACCAATATTCCAGAGTGCGACAAAAGACCACACATACAGACCCGTAACAACGGATAGACAACATGTAACACTCATCACCCATCTCGATAAGCTAAAGAGTAGGAATAGTAAGTAATAATAAGCTATGGATCCTTCAAACTTTCCACCATATAGTAATAATCCAACAAATGCAGCTGAGACCATGCATACAATGCGTAACGACGGAATATACCATCACGCACGATCACATCCTTATTCGCGTAAAACCCCATGTTATGATTAGGCAGGGAATTAATTGTTGTTAATAAAAAATTTACGAACAAATAGATGTAAGCGTCTAATATACACGTTGCCTAGACATTTTTTTCCTCGACGTTACCAGAGAAAGAAAACAACTATTTACCAACATCTTGGATCATAGAATCAAAAACAACAACTAAGTGGCAATTCCGCGTAGTAACGGTTAACTTCGCATTCATCCTATACTTTAACATACATTACAAGGCAAGTGACATATCTTTTCACTTGAATACAATACTCTACATCGTTAATTTGTATCAACGAATAATCGATCCTTCGTGTAATTCCTTCGGTAGTTGCAAAACGATTATCTTCAAATTTTCCTTCTCTTTTTTGTTGCGATTTTTCTAATTTTTTTGATTTTTTGATTATTTTGATTATTTTGATTTTTTATTTTTTTGTTAACACTATACTACGAAACTCGGTGTAGTCTCACCATGTTCACGATCATAATAATTTCGGATAATTCCTTTGATAATTCTTCGTTCTTCGGACGTACCATTAATTGTGATGGTAGTAAAAATACATGAGTTTTGACTATAATATACATTCCCATTTGCGATGTGCAAATTTCTTCCAACCGTACCAAAATTGACACAAGACTCGGGAAATACAAACTTTACACTTTAAGCAACTAGCAACTGTAAAATAAACTTTAATCTAACAGGGTATGCTAAGGTGTAAAGGTGTAACGAAACAAATAATTGGTGTAGTTCCTAAAGGATTAGCTCTACGAGTTGTTCTAGGGGTATCTTACTCTTAAAATAAGAGTAAACAAAGGATTTATACGGGGGTTAACTAACCAGTGTAGTTAGTTAATAAGCAACATGTAAAGGCGATTTGGGTGTAATCCTAAAAATTTACCAATTTAAACAAGTTACTCCATCTAAATCCTTAGTACTCATTTATTGCGGTCTCGAATAGATATACCAAGCCAAGTTCTAAAGTCTACTACATCACCGACACTCATATTTTGTGGAATTTGGGTAAACATTTGGAAACTGATATGTTAAATCCTCACAATATCTAACAAGGGTTATTGTGTGCGGGTTATGTATCAAGTAATTTCATAAAAGTATGCTTGGAAAAAAAAATTGAGCATAATTTAAGCATTTTAGTGTGAAAATTAGGACAAGTAAACATTCTAATTCCATCCCCCCACTTGAATTATACAACGTCCTCATTGTATAGATAAAACATTAAATACAGGAATTAAGAAGAATTAGAATGAGAAACTCCCCTGATATTGCCGCAATCTCATGTTGAGTTTTATTAGAAAGAATGTGTTTGTAAATGCAGCAGTATTCCATCATTACTACAATCACACATAAGAGATCCAGATGACAGATACTTCACCAACGCCGTCTGTTTCCGTTTCAACAAGTTTCGTGTGTTAAGCATAAGAAACAATTGCAAATCTATCTCCGTGAATCGCCTGCATATACTCGAAAATAAATACCTAAACGTACACGAAGTCGAAACGCCCTAGCCATATACACCCCAGTAAACGCCCGTATATTACCTTTGTTTGTATACGCTGTATTCGTTTAACGAACACGCTATATAGACTGTGCTGAAAATAAAGACTGTATAACGTCCAGAAGGCTAATACGCCGTATCCATGGGGTTTGGATACGCCGTATAGACAATCTGGAAAGACAGACTCGATAAAAATTGAAAATACATTCCGGGTTGTCTCCCGGCAAGCACTTTTGTTTATAGAAAAGTCTTTAAGTTAGACTTGCCCTAATTTAATCCCATCCTTATAAAACAATTTGGGGTCGAACGGGATGCCAAATGGCACATACAAATTCTTGATTAGGAAAACGAATGACATCCCTTTGTTAAGATGATTCCAAGTCATGATATTAAAATTTAGTGCCTTGATAAAAGTTTCAGTTTTGAAAAATTTATTAGATGTATCATGACTTGTTTCCAAAAGCTTCTTTGACCTATGTGCATAGGCACCAACATCGGTATTCATTACATCAGGTAACGGTTTAACAGATAACCCTCCTTAAGAGTGTTCAATATCGACTTTATCATCATCATTGTCCTTATCCGATTTTAAATCATTGGGATAAATTACGTTAAAAGGAAATAGATCATTAAAGTTTAAAACATTTTGTTCCTCTTCATTACATTCGGACAATGATGTTTCATCTTTTAAATTAAATTCATCAATATGTTGAGGACTTACAGTAGGTTTAGTTAAGAAATCTAATTTAGACGTTAGAGCATCATTGTTAACAATGGCTGGAAATTCATTCTCAAAATCATTAAAGAAGTCTAAATCATCAAAACAACTGACTGTAGGCTCGGGTGGTAGGAACGAAGGCATATTGACTTTTTCATTATCATTTTTCGAATCCGTTTTCAAATCATTGGCATATATTATTTTATAAGAAAATGAATTTTTGTCAAAAACTACCGTGTAATCTTCATCGTCGGATTCGTCAAACGATATTCTAAAGTCAATTTTATTGCCGTTAAGAGGACTTACCGTGGGTTCGCAAGGAAGTATTTCTTCAAGTGTCAAATTATCATTGAAGACTATGGCAGGGAATTCGGTTTCAACACATCTAAGATCGTGAAAGTCATCATCACACCCGATCTTACCATACTTAGCGGTTTCCCATTTAAACACCTTACCACGCTTTCGAGCCTTTTCTTCCTTCAGCCTGATGTATTCCTTTATAGTAATGTTTGGATCATCCATCCTGAAATAATCTTACTAGAAAAACTATTAAATAATCAATACGTCATATTCAGTTAACTGAATACGCCGTATTACACAAACAGAGAAAGCAAACAAGCAGGAATATTAAACTAAATCCTAAAGGTTAGATCTAATCTAATGTTAAAAACCAAAACATAAAATAAAAATCAAGATTAAATTTCACTCCTCGGCAACGACGCCAAAAACTTGATGTATCGTTGTGTGGTGTTTATTTATGATAGTTCAAGTTTTAAATTTATATTTTGCCGACTTAACAAAAAACAACACTTTAACGGGCAGTGTACCCGATTGGTGGTAGATTCATGGTAAGTAGGGTGTCGAACACTTAAAGCGAAGTTAAATCTCTCAATTTATTTATATTTTGGTTATCTAATCTAAGTTAATTCTAATCTAAGTTAAACCTATGTTAATCCTATGTTAGTTCTAATCTTAATTCTAACAGGTAAAAGGGGGGTTTCAGCCTGAGAGACTGGCACGGGTTTGGTTGGTGACTACAATCAATTCAAGATACTTTAACCCACACAAGCAAATTCACAGAATATAAAAGAGCGATCGAGCCTTATGATAGAAAACTGTATTAGCCATCATTAATTCAATTAGAACGTTGGTTTGTTTATTCAATGCAATTAATACTATCTGAATAGGCAATATCATTCTTGGACATAGGCGGGACTTTTATCCAAAGACCTAGACACATTAATCCTGTCACAAATAAAGCAATCCGCATAAAGCATCCTTATTTGCATGATATATAATCTGACTAAGGGATTAAAGCAATGGTGATCTTGTTAAACCCTAGCACATAGAGACTTTACCCACGTACTGCTTAATGGTTTTTTATACACTAGTAGTTTCGCTTGTCAAACATCCAATGAATCAGAAACATTATTTTTGATTTATCTAGATCACCTACTATCAACATGTTTAATAAACCAAAGCAGTTTTCTTTAACTAGTTTGAAAGCTAGAAGCGTAATCCTTATCACGATATAGAAGAGACAATATTTGTGATCCTATGATTCTAGATGTATAAATTACTATATGGAAGCTAACTTGAAAATCTAGATACTTTGGTCCGAATCACTAGATCCATTTGAATGTGATAAGGTCGCATACAAAAGCAACGTAAACAAGTATGAAATGATAAAACATTGAAATCAAGCATACATGATAAATTAAGCAATCGAATATCAAACAAACCAAACATTCTGATCTTCATAATAATGGCTAATACCCGAAGGTAATAAGACCCTCAAACATAATAATTAAAACAAGAGTAATTGGTTTTAGCCAAGAAAACTAACCGAGTTAACAATGATACTAAAAACTGATGATACAAAAGTATAAGAAATTATATGTTGTCTTCTATGGATTAGAATGCGTTGCAAGACCTTCTGCTCTTTTTCTCTTCTGAAAATTGACTTTTATGGTTTAGGTATTGAGAATATGATTTAGCACACCTAAAATTCGTTTTTGAGTTTTCTATTTATACTGTCTGGAAGTCGGTTCGATACGGCGTATCCAAGGATTGGATACGGCGTATTGGGGATTTCTTGGAGTAGGGACGATGTTTGATATCTTCCAGAATATTCACATACTATATCTTGAATACGGCGTATTGAGTCTTTCTGGATACGGCGTATTGAGCTTTACTCCTTTGTGGTCTTTGGTGAGTGCAGGCACGGATACGCTGTATCTTCCTTGATGGATACGGCGTATTAATCTTCAGAATAGTAATCTTCAAAATATCATCATTTAAGCTCCAGAATGCGCGCCTTTTGCTAACTTTCATCAATTACTCCATAATTACTGCAATTCTCAAATGTAAACGATTAAGTAACAATTCTTTGCAATAGTTATACAAAATGGGTTAATAGCATGGGATAAATGATGCTATAAAATAGATTTTATTTGATGTCATCAGACACTTACGTTTTTTCTCCAGAGCTTAATCTTGTTTTTAAGGTTTTTTAGTTTCTGCTTAAATAGAATAGTCGAGTTATTAGTATGACAGCCGACACTAGATGTCCAAGAGTTGGATATGATTTCATTAAACTCATCATGGAGCAACCAAGAGTTATAAAGCTTGAAAGGGGTAGGCCCATAATCATTTATCGAGTTTAAGAGAATTGAAGTACCCAATTCACAAAAACCACTTCAATACCCACGTAGTGATTTACAAAAAATCCAACAACACCTCAACTAAGTTTAGGTATATGACTTTATCCATTTACACTTTGTGATATTTTAAAAAGTACTAAACAAGCATAGATCACAGTCAAATCAAGATCAACTAATGTACAATTCAAAATTACACGTCAACTTCGTTGAACGCGGTCAGCAAAGCAAAGGTGTTCCGAGAATCTTTAAGACGTGTAGCAACTCGCTTTTTTAATCAGACTAATGATGAAGCTAATATGATTGTTCTTAGATGCATCCTAAGATAACTAAGACAGTAGCATGTTCGTATAATAACAGAAAAGGAGAAAACTTACCTAGTTACAATGCAAAGATGTGTTGTTAAGGACGGGTGATACGCTCAAAGGAATATGCAGCCATGGATAACGACACTACTGCTGAAATAATCACATCAACACAAACGCGTAAATATAAAGAATGTACGTAAGCATCAGCTGAAAAGTTATATCTACGCTTATCCCTAACATTTTAATTTAATCTCAAAATGGTCAATAAGCCGATGTATGTGAGTGGACTCGTTACTTCTCAAAACCTCAAAAAGGTGTGAAATGACACTGAGATACGTATCTATGAGGCTCAGACAGGTTAAAATCGGGAAAAACGAATACATCCGTCATGGCTGCAAACAAAATTGTTTGCTGATAACATCAAATATTTAATACTTTTTAGTGGTAAAATACTCCCTATATTACCTGCAAATGTTTCACTAATACTCGAAAATGAGATATTTTCCATTATTTTGTAGTTTTCAGGTAAAATGCAAGAAAATGACTAGAAACAAGGGAAAAGGGCTTAAAGTGTAATTATTTTTAAAATGTTACTGCGTAACACCACAAACTTGTTTTACACCGAAAACATTATAATAAAGCCCAGTACGAAGATCAACGACAACTTTACGGTGTAAACACCTAATCTAGTTACGCCGTAAACAAGTATTGGGACGAAATCTATACCCAAGATAGAGTTACGGCGTACACAACCCAATGTTCTGTACAACCAAGAAATTGCCACAATAACGAATTAAGATCAAGTACTATGGAAATTATTTGAAGGTTACACGCGTCACGCAATATCACAATCAGTTACTCGCGATCAATTGCTTATTTAGGAATGTCTGAGTAAAAAGTTACGGCTAACAACACTTATCAGTTACGTGCCGTAACAGGTTCTAATACTTATAAATAGAGGCCGTCATTCAAGTTATATGACATCACATCCTCCACAGCCAATTAGATTTCAACATTAAAGAATTCCACTGGAGTCCAAGGATATAACACTTATTTAATTTTGAATTTAATCGTTCAAATATGATACTATAAGAAATTATGAGCTTCAACTATGATTACTATCTTATTTCTTGTTGCGTATTTCGATACCATGAGCGGCAAAGCCTTAAAGTGTTGGCCTAGTTATGTAGTTACTATTGTTATGATATATTTTTCCTTTAGATTATGGTTTCGTTAAATTTTCCTTACTATCGTGTAACCTGGGTTGGTAGTACGGTGGGTTGGACCTTGTTTATCTCATTATTAGATTAACATGTCAATATGGGATCCATCGGAACTAGGAAGGATCTAATGACTCCGTCCCTAGAGTATGGCAACGTAACTGACTCCGAACATTATCGCACCAATATACTTAAAAAGCACATGATCTTCTTTACCAATGTCCGCTGCACGATCTGAACTGTCAACAGAAGGTTCATATCTTTTACACTGGATTAGACATCTCCACCCGCAAAATTCTTGACTCTAACGGGTTCATTCCTTTGATGCCATCAACACGAGCCCTAGAATCAATACAAGTCATGGCAGACCATTCGCGTGACTGGTATAATGAAACAACCACTAGGGAAAGAATCAACGATGTCCGAGACAATGTTGATGCCATTCACGAAAGTTTCAAAGGGGAACATCTAACCAAGGAGTACCCTCTCAAAAAAGAGGACGAGGCAATCAAGCATAGCAAATATATGGAATCCTTAGAAGAAACCATCATCAAATTTTGCGAAGACATAATTAAAAAATTAGACTCGTTGGTATGAAAGAAAGATGAGGAAGATCCTTGAAAACACAGAATCGAACATAAAGGCACTTAAAACTAGAACAAAGAACCTACAGGAAAAAGCTTATCAATTAACCCATAAAGTCCTCACTAATAGATCCTGTTCTTTCCTCTCACCTGTCTAAGTCCCTCTTTGGGTCGCTGTTCAGATCCCAGTTTATACGTACTTATTGCGCTCCGCTGTTCCGGAGTGTAAATATTATGGATAGCGCTATTAGAGGTCGGCCAACCTCTTGGTTCCACTGTTCAGGAAGTTGCATAATATTTATATATAGGGGCAGTCGTACGTTTGTGCTTTGACACTATATTTTATGCGTGTACATTTTACTAGAACATTTTATTTTAATGTTAACCAAGTGGCTTTGAACATTAGACTTTTTATTATTGGGCATATGTATGTACTATGTAATTGTGTGTGAATTTGTACGATACATGTCTTGTATGGGCGGGACTTGTAATAGAATAGATTTACAGACTCTTGCCATGACACTTATTTATAAATGGGTTTTTACCACATTTTCATTAAACTCGTGCACTCACCAACTATTTTTATAGTTAACCTGTTTTCTCATGCATTTCAGGTGAGCGTTAGTAAAGTTTCTTTTAAAGGCATTGCATTGTGGAGTCTCGCCGTGTCATCACTTTTAAACATTTTGACTTCAAGACAAAGATTTGTGAACTCAAATATTATGTTTTAAACGCCAATGTTCAGTAATGACAATTATGGTGTTATTGTACTATTTCTTTCAAGTTAAATTATGGTATTGTACTATTGCCATATGCTTGTGCCTTGAGCTGTCTCACTCTGTGTTTCCGCTTTAGCGGGGTGTTACACCTTATTACTTGGCAAATAAGAATGGAGTCAAGCTCGTGACTCAAACAAAAACAAGCACTTTGTGGGAGGCACCCCATGACTATCTTTCATTCTGCATATTAGTTGGTTAGTATATTTTCAACTTTGTTTTGCAGGATCCAACAGCTAGGAGGCATTTATCGAGACCGGATCGACTCATAATCATGTGGCAACTTTGCTGAATCTGCAGTAGTTACGGCGTAACAACTTTAGTTTACGCCGTAATAACTGTAGTTACGACGTAATCCATTTCATGGTTACGTCGTAACGCCTTAAAACTTAAAATTTTTACCACTTGATTACGACGTAACCACCAGAGTTACGCCGTAACCTCCTTCTGAATCCTTAAAATTTAAGTTTTAAACATGTCTAAACCTTGTATATGTAAATGGACTTTATGGGTATGTTCTCTGAAATCCCTCACGAGACTAAACTCGTCCACTTGGGCCACCAAGTGGTTTAAAAAGGCTTGTTGCATATGCTAAAAGCAATCGTGATTCCTACGAAAGTGAGTTAGTTTTATATTTTTATACACTTCATAATTCTTGTAGAACGGTTTTATGCTTGGGTTTGTTTTTGTGATCATAGAGGATAAAGAGCTTGTGGGAAGACAAAGATAATCTAAAAGATTTCCGCCTAATTTCAAATCTGAAAGCAATGTTCAGGGAGTTTGTTGTCTTAATTCTACTCTTTACTTTTTATTTCATTTCCTTAATGTACAATAGGGACATTTTACAAATCAAGTGGGGGGGATAGGAATAGAATTAATACTTGACGTATGTTTTGCCTTTGATTTTCTAGTTTTCTCTAAAAAATATGCCAATTTTAAAAATTTTGACAAATTTTTCTTAAATAACTAGAATTAATCTTTGTCGAATGCACACTACCCTTTATTATTACTTGGTGAGATTTAAGCCTAATATTCCGTTTCCATCATATTATTCAAAATCCACTAAAATATTGAGTGTGCCGGTAGTATTGTAGACTTTAGAACTTGGCATGTACATTATTTCGAGACCTAATTGATTAGCAGGAATAGATAGTTCAAGAAGACAAAACTTATGAAATCACCCAAATAGCCTATATGTGTGCGTTTATCGACTTGTTACACTAACTTGTCGACCTCCCGTGATTAACCCTTTTGTTGCACTCATTATTAGTGCAAGATACCCCTAGATCACCCATGTTGAGCCAATCTATGTTTTCACTACTACTCTATATGTTTCGTTACACCATTTCACCTTAGCCTACCCAGTAGTCTTTATTTTCTTTGTGTTGAAATCTCTGGCCACTTAAGTCCATGGTTCGGGGGAATGGGAATGAAAATTATATGCCTTCGTGGAAGACCACTAAGTTATGATCTATAAACCCCCCTGTATCACCACTTTTGACGTTGTTTATCTCAAGTGGGGGGATGTGCGTATAATATCGGATGTTGCAAGGGAAATAATTAAAGATATAAACTCCTGTAGCATTTACATATTTATCGTAATGAAATTGAAGAAAAGCGGGTGCAACAAAAAGCCACCCATGTGCTAAAAATGTAAAGATGGTGCGAAATAAAAAATAAAAAATAGAGCTAGTAGCCCATTATTGCACTAAGACATCTCAGCTATCTCGATAATTAAAGAATGGAGCTAGTAGCCCATTCTTGAAGATCAAATTTTCGGACTTAGACTCTTGGATCTATGGATGGACAGTAGCTAGTTATGACAACTTTAGATTACTTTAGACTATTTTTTTGTGTTTTTATATTAACAACATTAAAATGGAGTATACATGTCTTCCTATCACCTTTATCGCCCTTTAAAACCATATGACACTTGTTGCCTTCAAGAATTATTTAGACCCTAATTCTAACTGGAGCAGATTTGTGTACTTTCTAAGCTTATGATAGAATACATGCTATGACTGTGCAATTGATCGATCACCCCGAAAATGAAACACTTAGACTAGCGGAGAGCTGAGTGACTTTTTATCCCCTTTTCATGAGGTGTTCGGCTTTGATGTCTTCTAGCATAAGTGTTTTATAGATTCATTTCTAGAAGTAATTTTTGAGAAATCTTTTAACGAAATGTTCTAACAGGTTCTACTTGAGGGCAAGCAGAAATAAAGTGGGGGGATATTTTATAACATCAAATATTTAATACATTTTAGTGGCAAAATACCCCCTATATTACCTGCAAATGTTTTCACTATACTCAAAACGAGTAATTTCCATCAATTTGTTAGTTTTAAGTAAAAGCAGGAAAATGACAAGACAAGGGAAAAGGGCTTAAAGTGTAATTATCTGAGATGTTTACGGCCGTAACACCAAAAATGTTACACGTATCCAGACTATTAAGCAAGTACGAAGATCAAGGACAACTTTACGGCGTAACTACGCCGTAAACAAGTATTTGGAAGGAAATCTTACCCATGATAGAGTTACGGCGTAACACCCCTTATGGTTACGCTGTAACCATGAAGATCTATAAATATGGAATGAAGATCACGTACGTATAGATATTATTTGAAGGTTACGGCGTAACGCAATATCTGGTTACGCCGCAACAATTGCTTATTTATGGAATGCCGTGTAAGAAGGTTACGGCATAACACACTTATCAGTTACGCCGTAACAGATTCGATACTTATAAATAGAGGCCTCATTCAAGCTATTCCAACATGACTTCCTCTCAGCCAATTGGGAAAGGGGACAAGGCTTCTAACATTCAATGAATTCCACCTGGAGTCCAAGGGAGAATCACACTTTATTGACTTTTTGTATTTAATCATTCCATAATACAAATACTATAAGAATTATGAGCTTTCAATCTATGATTACTTCTATTTTTTGTTGTGTTTCCGTTACCATGAGCGGCTAAGCACTTAAAGTGCTGGCCTAGTTATGTAGTTACTATTGTTATGATATTTGTTTCCTGTTAGATTATGGTTTCGTTAGATATTCCTTGACTATCGTGTAACCCTGGGTTTTGGTAGTACGGGTGGTTTGGACCCTTTGACTTGCACATTATTAGGTATTAAACATGTTAATATGAGATCATGGGTTACTAGGAAGGATCTATGACAGTTCCTAGTGTAGGAAAAAACGGTCTTCGCACTTATGCTCAATATACTTGTAAAGCACAGAAACTCTTTTAGAGGGGGTTAATAATTTGTATAGGTTATTAGATAAGTTTTAGGAATAGTAAAATTGTGATTAATCTACAAATAGATTACATACCTCCTATATCGATTTGGACTATTCAGAATCGCAGGGAGTATAAGATAGACTAAATATGCCTATTCAAGTCTATCGACCTTAGAAACCACTAATGAAACCATAGTTTAACATTGCACAGGAAAACATTTTCATAATAGTAGTAATGAAGTAACTAGGTTAGCACGTTTTCTCTCCTGATATCTCCAAACCCTTTTTATTTTCAGTATTTAATTTTATTGTTACTTTAAATTTGTTTTAAAATCAATTCAAAAATTTCTATACGTGACATTTCAAATTAAAATATTAACAACTTGCTCATTGGGACGACCTCGGATTTTACATTTTTATACTACCTCTAATAAACAAAAAAAACTTAAAAAGTTCGGGCTTCTCTGCCCGTTAGTGCGTTGTCAGGTAGATCAAGGTTTATAAATTTAAGACTTGACAAAAATATATTTTAAAATAAAATACACATCACTTGCCCTGCCAAGAAGTGGACAATCACGGCTTTATCCGAACCTAGTAAGATTCAACTGATATAAACCGGTTAAGATCGTCACATTACAGCTCATTGAACCTCACTAAGAATGGTGACCTTCCAATAGAACTGTGGGTTGCACTATTAAAGGCAAATTCTGCTTGAGGTAATGCATAGTCCCATTGCTTTGGCTGATCTCCACAAATGCAACGAATCAAGTTACTTAGAGTTCTATTAACAACTTCTGTCTGCCCATCTGTTTGTGGATGTGCTGAACTGCTATACTTCAATGACGTGTCAAACATACGCCACAAAGTTATCTAAAAATGACTTAGAAACCGTGTATCACGATCAGAAACAATTGACTTAGGTACCCCATGTAGACGAACCACTTCACGAAAGAATAGACGAGCCACATGTGAAGCATCTGATGTTTTCTTGCATGGGATAAAATGCACCATTTTTGAGAACCTGTTAACAACAACGAAAACAAAATCCACTCCACGCTGAGTTCGAGGTAACCCCAGAACAAAGTCCATTGACAAATCCTCCCATATAGACTCAGGAATTGGTAATGGCATATAGAGACCCATATTTTGCGATTGACCCTTAGACGTTTGACACGTGTGATATCGTTGTACAAACTTACCCACATCTCGTTCAAGCTGGGGCCAATAATACCGCTCTTCCAAGATATCTATGGTCTTTTCATGACCTAGGTGACCACTTAACCCACCTCCATGGAGATCGCGAATCAACTTTTCTCTCAACGAACAACGAGGAATACACAAATGATTTCCCTTAAAAAGGTACCCGTCATGCATAGAATAATCATCAAAGGGAAGTTTACTCCATGTGTTCCCAAAATCTTCATTATTGGCATACAAGTCACGAAAAACTTCAAATCCAGTTACCTCAAGGGTCAAAGGTACACAGGTTGCACGTTGCTCTTTGAAATCGGCTACTTGATTTTGATGTCCTGGCTTATGCTTTAATGTAAAAGGGAATTGTTGAAGGTAAGAAACCCAACGAGCATGCATCTTACTTAAATCCTTTTGGCTATTAATGTACTTTAATGCTTGGTGATCAGTGTATAGAACACCCCCCCCCCCCCCCCCCCCCCCCCCCCCCCCCCCCCAAATTGCTCTTGAATAAGATATGCTCTCAGTGTTCATATGCTCTAAATACTGCATAAAATTCTTCCAAGATATCTATGGTCTTTTCACGACCTAGGTGACCACTTAACCCACCTCCATGGAGATTATGAATCAACTTTTCTCTCAACGAACAACGAGGAATACACAAACGATTTCCCTTAAAAAGATACCGGTCATGCATAGAATAATCATCAAAGGGAAGTTTACTCCATGTGTTCTAAAAATCTTCATCATTGGCATACAAGTCACAAAAAACTTCAAATCCAGTTACCTCATGGGTCAAAGTCACAAACAAGTTTGCACGTCGGCTCAATGCATCGGCTACTTGATTTTGATGTCCTGTCTTATGCTTTAATGTAAAAGGGAATTGTTGAAGGTAAGAAAATTCAAAAATTTCTATACGGGACATTTCAAATTAAAACTAATTACAACTTAGCTCTTGGGACGACCTCGGATTTACCATTTTATACTACCCACGTTCGGGTTCTTTGCCCGTTAGTGCGTTGTCAGGTAGATCAAGGTTTATAAATTTAAAACTTGACAAAAATATATTTTAAAATAAAATGCACATCACTTGCCCTGCCAAGAAGCGGACAATCACGGCTTTATCAGAACCTAGTAAGATTCAACTGATATAAATTTAAAACTTCCCAAAATCTTCATCATTGGCATACAAGTCACAAAAAACTTCAAATCCAGTTACCTCATGGGTCAAAGTCACAAACAAGTTTGCACGTCGGCTCAATGCATCGGCTACTTGATTTTGATGTCCTGGCTTATGCTTCAATGTAAAAGGGAATTGTTGTAGGTAAGCAACCCAACGAGCATGCAACTTACTTAAATCCTTTTGGCGATTAATGTACTTTAATGCTTGCTGATATGTATAGAACAAATTGATCTTGAATAAGATAATGCCCCCAAAGTTTCAATGCTCTAAACACTGCGTAAAATTCTTGATCATAAGTCGACCATTTTTTAAGAGCATCACTTAACTTCTCGCTGAATATGCAATGGTCGATCTTCTGAGAAAGCAACTGCTCAAGATACCTACTCCTCATGCATCAGTATTTCACATAAATTATTTTCATAAGTTAGGAGAGCAAGTACCGGTGCAGTGCATAACTTTTCCTTAATTATTGCAAAACTCTTGTCTTGATCTGACCCCCATTGGAACTTTCTGTTCTTTAATCAATTCATCAAAGGAGCCACAATAGTGCTAAAATTATGGATGAATCGCCTATAAAAAGTAGCAAGTCTATGAACGCTTCAAATCTCGGGCACATATTTTGGAGTCGGACAATCTTGAATTGCCTTTATTTTCTCTTCATCATCGACATACCCATCCCTAATAACAACAAATCCAAGAAAGATCAAGCTCTTCTGCATAATGACACTTTTTGACATTTATATATAACTTATTTTCCTGCAAAACAACGAGGACTTGTCGCAAATGGTCCAAATGAAGATCCTCGTCAATTCTATAAATTTCGATGTCATCAAAATGAAAAACAACAAACTTATCAATAAATGGCTTTAAAGCTTGGTTCATCAATCGCATGAATGTGCTCGGTGCATTGCTCAATCCAAATGGCATGACAAGCCACTCATAAAGTCCCTCCTTCATTTTAAATGCTGTCTTCCACTCATCTCCTGATCGAATTCTAATTTGGTGATACCCACTTCTTAAATCAATCTTTGTAAAGATTCTTGCACCAGATAACCTGTCAAGCATATCTTCAAGTCGTGGAATTGGAAACCTATATCGAACTGTAATTTTATTTATAGCTCGACTATCAACACACATACGCCAACTACCATCTTTCTTTGGAGTCAATAATGCAGGGACCGCACACGGACTCATGCTAACACGAATCAAACCCTTTTGAAGTAATTCCTCCACCATCTGCTGCAAAATTGCACTTTTTTGGGTTCATTCGATAATGTGGTAAATTTGGTAAGCTGGCCCCGGGAACCAAATCAATAGCATGTTGAACATCCTTCATGGGGGTAGTTTATTCGGAAGTTCTTCGGGCATTATATCTTGGAAACTTGATAGTAACCGAAGTATTACATTCGGAATCTTACTCGTCGGCTCGTCTCTTCCAACGGATAGAAACTCTTTCACTATTAACAAATGAACTTTCTTTGAGTCTTTCAGTTCACCCATAAATTCGGTACCAACACGTGAAATAGTCAACAAATTTTCTACTTTTCGTGGTTCAGAATTTTGTTTGAAGCCCAACGGTAGTAAAGTTATTTTCTTTCCATCTTTAACAAACCGGTAAATATTATCTTTACCATCATGAGTTGTCTCCAAGTCATATTGTCACGGACAACCAAATAACAAATGACAAGCGTTCATGTCAACCACGTACAAGGATTCGTCTATTGTAATAAACTTACATATAGATAAGGGTGTGTACACGACATCTCTTTCAGTCACTCATTTTTCCCGCACATTCTGTAATCCAACACAATGACTATAAGACTCAGATGCTTCTCAAACAGGAAGTTTCAACTTATGGATCTAAATCACGAGATATAGATATTGTCACTCACTAACCTCCATCAATAATTAATCAAAATTTGATAGAAATTGTGCACTGGTTCGGAAAGTACAAATATTGGTTTTGTATCCCTCTCTTTTTGGCGCAAGTTAACATCCCTTTCGCACTTCAAAAAGTGGCATGTCTTCTTGTTCCATCTGGATTGACACACAACCATCATCGTCTTGAACGTTGTCATCATCTTCATTGTTCTTGTTTTCGTCATATTCAGCTAAATTAACTTGTCGTCGTGGTTTTGTGCAAACATTTGATCTATGCCCTGGTATACCACACCTATAATATTTATCCCCTGTTGGTTTCGCGTAAGGATTCACCATAGGTTTCTTTCCACCCTTTTTCTCCGTTTGTTCACTCTGAATAGTATTTGAGCTAGTACTAGTTTTGGCATTAAACTTTAAGGGTTGTTTTGAGGCGTCCTATAGTAGGATCGATGATTTACCTCGCCTCTAAATTTCTTAGATCTAATGGATTCTGCTTCACGTATGTTATGTAGCTCACTTAAACTCAATATACTTGACATCACATTCTTCTCACGTATTAATGGCTTTAACCTATATAGTTACTAGATATTTGTTGTCTTCTGTTTCCATCAATTATTCCGGGAGGATAAAGGCAAAATTCACAGTGATAATCAGCAACAAACTTTTGTCCTTGCTTAAGGATTGATTTTGCATCAAATAATTGGTCATAATCTGAGAAGGTAAAAGACCCATCAATCCTCCTCTTCATTTGGCCAGTCGAGTAGGTAGTTTTACCACCGTCTACGGGTTGATTTGACTTGTTCCCACCATGAAGAAGCCCCACCCTTTAAACGATAAGCTACCAGTTTAACTTGTTTGTTCTCTGGGATTTCAGCAAACTCGAAAAACCTCTCTACTTCCGCTATCCAATCTAAAAAATCTTCGATATTAAGGTTTCCGTTAAAGAATGGTAGATCTACCTTTAAACGAAAGTCCTCTCGTTGATTTTGTCGCCTCGCGGGTTCATGGTTTGCTTCAAAAAGCCCTTCAAAATCATCTTCTGAAGTTTCATCATCACAATCATCATTGTAAAGATTAAGTTGCTGAAATCGATGTTGGTTTTGGGGTTTTAATGGATATTGTTGTCGTGGATGTTGTTGGTGTAGTGGTGGTGGTCGTTGAAGTTGTGGTGTTGTTTGACGGCGCTGTGACGGATGGTTATGAGGTTGTGGTGGTCGCTGGTGCTGGAATGTTGGTTGGTTATGAGGCTGTCGAAGAGTAAAACTCCCGAATTCATCATCACCTCCCCGACCTTCTTGAATTTGTCGTAACTCTTTTACTTCTGCTTCAGTATGTTCCACACGAGTGGTTAAACTTTGAAGCATCGTAGTGATGTTATCGATCCCTTTGAGCACGTCAGAGAGACTTTTATCCCCACCGTTTTTATCGCCGGTCATCGCAACGGAAACACCCTCGCTCTGATACCAACTAATGCGGTATGGATACTCGCGAAGACAAACGCTCTTCACAAGACGGAATTTACAAACAACTATTAGACCTCCTGGAACTAATAGAACAGAGATAGTAAAACTTGAATGGATATATTGTTCGAATGAATAATTCAAGGTCTGGTACATGAGTATTTATAGGTCTCAGAACCAAAGAAAAGGAATATATCCTATAAAAATAATACGAATATATCCTATAAAAATAATAGATATGCAGCTGGTGTTGGTATCCTAGGACTTGTGTCCCACGTCAAAAACCGTGCATAAAAACGTGTATAAAAACGTGTATAAAAATGTGTGTATAAAAACGTGTATAAAAATGTGTGCTTAAAACATGTGTATATAAACGTGTATATAAAAACATGTATATAAACGTGTATAAAACCGTGTGTATTAAAGCGCATGTATAGAAACATGTGTACAAAAACGTGTGTATAAAAACGCGTATATAAAAATATGTGTATAAAAACATATATAAAAATGTGTGTATAAAAACGTGTAAAACGTGTATAAATTTTAAAAATAATGATAAAAAAAGATTTTTTAGAGAAAATCAAATTTTAGTTAATTACAAACGGTCGTTGGTATAAAGGACTAACGTTACAATAAAATATAAGCGGTCGTTAACTTTTTTTTTAGAACGACAACTATTATAAAACCAACTAGCAAGAAGCTAGAAAAAGAATTACAAAGAGATCAAATAGGGGTGTTGCAACCAACTATCCCAACTAAAAGTACAATTACATCTAGAAAGTTACATCTAGAAAGGCACCAAGTGAAAGAGCGCGAAACAATATCGTCAAAAATAACATCTTTACGAGGGGCTTTCGACGAGAAGAGCAACTGATTACGAAACATCCATACGCTCCACCAAGTTATATAAAGAACTCCTTCCAGCAAATCTTTAACTTTAGAGCTTAATCTGATGGAATTGAACCAATTAAGCCAATCAGCATATGAACCAAGGGGCGTCCATGATAGATTCCACCAGCGGCAGATTCGAGCCCACAGTGACATCCAATTGGTCAGTATGCAAGCCTCGAACCTTCGGCTTAGGGCATAAACCCCACTCATGCTTCTATTTATTTTCGCCCCTAAAGATCCATGAGACCTCTCCAATGATACTCCCCAAGGTTACCCTTGGTGGCCAACTGTAAAGTTTGTATCTTTATACTCGAAGATTATGTGATTATGCTGTAAAATCAAGCTGTTGTAATTGTTGTCATTTTATTGTGTGGACTCACTACAGAAAGCACAGAATAAAGAGGGGGTCGAAGGTATTACAAATGAGTGGAATCTAGCTTAATGTGGTTTATCATGTCTCGTGCTACTACTCTTGCTTTCTAAATAAAAAAGCGAATATATTTTACTCCTAATCAGAGTGTGTCAAGCTGAATAGTAAGAACCTACATTTCTGGAAAACTAAACTTATACTGTAATAGATTAGGCTGTTGCGACTCAACAACATGAATTGACTGACGGATTTTATGTGTTTGTTTTTAGAAAAAAATGTGATTCTCTCGCCCTTTGCCTAGGTTTCTATGAAACCAATGGTGATTTCTAACCTGTCACAAATTTCGTTACACAAAAAGTTTTAGCATGTATAAATCTAACACACACGAAAATGGAAATTTTCTATTTTTCCCCATGAGAGCACAAGGTGTCATAACACCATTAACACCTAAAAGTGCTACCACATCAGCGCACATCACCTTTAACATTATAACACTAAAACATAAAAAAACTCCACTTATAACAACTCATAACACCACTCTCTCTTTTGAGACCCACTTTTTTTTCTTTTCAATATATTTAAACAAAAACTAATTTTTTATCTATTAAATTAAAATAAAAAAATAAAAAATAATATAAATTTTAACATGTAATATAAATTTCAATACACCCTACACCACTAGTTTAGTGCATTTCTTCTTCGTTTGGACCCAACACCACTTGTCTTGTTCCTCCTACACACACAGAGTATGAAAACACACACTACACACACATAAAAACAGACATACACTATAAAACACAAAACAACCAATTTAAATAGCAAAAAAATAAAAAATATTAAAAAGTTGCGTTTCAACGCACGTTGGTGGCTCAACGCCCAGCCCAATGGCGTTGCAACGCGAGGGCCACCGCTATGGTAACGCCAGTGCCAGCTAGGCATAACGCCGCGCTCGGCGTTACTACACCCTACGCTATGAGCATATGGTGTTTGTGATATTTGTCCCATAAAAAAGTTTTTTCTACAAATGCCCCATATGCTCATGGGGCAAAATAAAATTAGCCCCCCAAAAAATGCATAGAGCAATTACCTAGTAATCTAATCAATAGATACATACAATAGAAAAATAAAGCAGTTAATTTTTTTTATTAAGTCATGTTTAATTAAGAAATGACTAATATTTTCAGTCATATTTCTTAATTAAGTCATAAACAAACACTTTTCACATGATTTAATGCATTCAGTTTTTTTAATATTAAGTCAATTAAGTAAAAATGAAACACCACTTAGTATTTTAAAAAAAACGTACATTTTTTTTTTGAACGGCAAATTGAAATTAATAAAAAAACTAGCAAGAAGCTAGAAAATTACAAGGATATGGATTTAAGACATTTCATCCAGGAAATCCAATCAATATTGTTTTTACATCTATTGGAACACCAAGTAAAAGAGTACGAAACAATATCATCAAAAAGAAGCTCCATACGCGGATGAGAAGATCCAAAAAGCACTTGGTTGCGGAATTTCCAAATCATCCACCACATAACATAAAAGACCCCTTCTAGCATTTCCTTTTGAGAATCCTTTAGGCCAACGACCGTTTGTTTATCTAAAATACTTTTGTTTTTAATACGAAATGACCAAAGTATACTCACTTTATTTTTTTAATTATTATTATTACTATTTAATTTATTATTATTATATCATTTTATTAGAAATTGAGGATACTTA
>BQNB010023604.1:0-61623 GCA_026074375.1 Tanacetum coccineum
CTTGTCTTTCAAAAACAATGTCTTAATGTGTTTTAAAACAATGTCTTTAATTTGAAACAATAGTTTTTCAAATGTTGTAATGGTCATGGTTGCGATCTTGTGGGGACCTAAACGCATTTTCTTTAATTAATAATGGAATACATGTTTGTAAAACGTATCATTTAGGTCGTTTTCTATTGTCTTAGTGTAATGTGCTATTTAGTAACACCCAATTGCTATTTCCACTGCGCAATCCAAAGTTGGGGGTGTTACAGAGTGGTATCAAGATCCTAAGGTTATAGAGAACTAGGTCGAGTCTTTTTGAAAACCTAAACTATAACACTTCTACATGCACGCCAAGACTCCTCATTGCCATTTGTTACATATAAAAAGGGAAGGTATATTTATGCATGTGTTGTATGCATAAATTGTTATGTATTGATATATTTATGCATGTGTTAGATGCATAAATTGCTATGTATTGGTATATTTATGCATGTGTTGTATGCATAAATTATTATGTATTGGTACATTTATGCATGTGTTGTATTCATAGAATGTCATGTGATTATATAATAATTATTATTATATATGTTTAGAGTATATTTAAGATATATACTAAATGAGAATGTCACAAATTGTGAATTTTTGTTTGTTGTGCACTTATGCGAACTGTTATTTTGGATAATAGTATTCTTATTAGAACGCTATTGAGTACGTGTTATATGATATTTCTAGATTATCATTGGTAAAACGTAATCCCTCCGCTCAGTGGAGTGATTTACCCGTAGTTGAGCCGAATCAATACGATGATGTTCCTGTTATTCCCGAGCTTATCTTAGTAGATGAATACGAGGACCCGAAAGAGGAAGAATTTGAGAAAGAAGAAGAACCTCAAGAAGAAGAAGATGATATGGAAGTTGACATTGAGGAAGACGACAATGAGCTAGAGTTGACATATCCTTATGAAGAGGTGGATCCTCTTATCCCTCCGTAGCCTGCTTCTGATTTAGAGCTTGAGGATGTGATTGAGGTTGAGGACACGGTTAAGAGCCGAGGATGAGACTGTTCCTGCTTGTGTCCATGAGGTAGTGAGTCATCTACTGTCCTTTTCCTTTGAGAGGATAGTGATGGTATGTTTCCTGGTCTCATGAGGAGGGACATCAACTCTCTTTTTGGTCGGATGGCTTCTCTTTTGAGACGACTGTGTGGTCGTGAGACGGTGCATGTGTTGGTCGAAAAGAAAGGAAAAGCAAAGGATGAATATTATGGTAAGTTGATTTAGATCAGTGTAACGAAGTGCAATCTAGTATGGAAGAAGGAATGGCTGCAACGGAGAATCTGGTTAGAAAGCTTGGTAATGCTGAAGAAAAAGTTAAGTGTAAGAAGTTAAAGAAGGAACTAGAAGAAGAAAGGTTTAGCAACACACTTCTTCGTATGTAGAACGAACGAGTCTAGAGAGATCTCTATTGGACTAGATTTTGAGCTCATGAGTTCTATCAAGAGATGATTCGTAGAGGATTTATGTTTGAAGAAAGACCGAATGAGGCTATTAATGTTCCGGTTGAAGATGAGAAGAGTCCATCATCTGAGCCGCGAGGATCTCCTCATGATTCTTAGTAGTTTAGTTTCATTTGTAGTATCTTTACTCTGTGATCACTAAACTAAATCCTTAGTTAATAGACTTGATGCTATTGGTTGTAACGATTTGTATAATTTCATGAAACAATGCAACTATTTATTAACTCTTTTGTGATGAATAATGAATGACAATCTTTTGATTACTACTTGATGTTGTGTGACTGTAGTTGTGATTGATATAAAACCCCGTATTTAAGGTCACTACTAATTTTAAATCTCATATCTATTTTTATAAATCTCAAGACTTTACTTTTATATTTTAGCCGGTTTTTAATAAAATCGTCCATTTTAAATAGTCGTAAATGTTTTATTTGAATTTTACCCGTTATCGATCAAGAAATCCACGAACGTCATATTTTGCCTCAAGAGCCGTTTTAAATTTATTTTGTCAATAAATTCTATTTTTATTTATGTTCGGCCGAACCGAGTTTAAGAATCGTGTTTTTATAAAATTTATCGAGACGGGCTAGTTTTAGTGCCGGGAATCAAAAGATGTAAAATATTTAACAAAAGTGGGCCGAAGCCCTCTCCTTTTCCCTTTTGTATTTGGCAGTCCACACAACCAAACACACTTATAGATATTTTTTATTACAATCCAACAATATAGTCCATATCCACTAATAGAGAAAATTAACCCATTGTTTTTCTTTCTTTTCTATATAACTTAACCAAACAAACACCCCTTATTATTTTTGGCTCCTACAAAATTAAAAACCAAACACTCCCTTATATGTTTCCTTGTTTTAAAAACAAAAAAAACACAGTATTATATTTTACCAAAATTACCTTGTCTCTCCCTCTCCTTCTTTCTGTTCTTTGACGCCAGCCAAAAAAAACCCAACACCACCATCATCAAATCTTCATCCAATCACTCCCTTTTATCCTAAATCACCTATAAATTAAACTCTAATCATCCTACACCAATAAAAACAATCATGCAAGTGATTTGGGGATTTACAGATTTTTGAAGAAATCAAGTTTTATGGTTTTTGATTTAATTGAAGATTGGGGTTAGTGCAAGAGTTAAACAAGAAAGATTTGTGCACGATTTGGTTGGGTAAATTTGAGTTTCAAGGTTGTTGTGGTGTCTTTTTGGAACGGCCAAACACAAAACCCCTCAAGGGTTTAGTGTTATTGATTTCCTCTAGTTTTTATAGCATTGTAAGCACTTTTGTTTTTATTTCACTTTGATGTCTTATGTATATATGCATGCATGATGATTTTTAAAATTTCGGATCCATGACTAAGTTGTAAGAAGATGAGTTTTGGCTTATGAATGTTTAATGATGATATAATAGGTTTAGTATGAATTATAGGTTAGTTTGAGAGTGTTGAATGTGAAATATATGTGAAAATTAAAGATTTTTGAGGGTTTCTAAACCCTCCTTTAGAACAGAAAATTTAGGCTTGATTTGGTAAGATGAGTATTGTTGTAATCTGAGTTTTAAGTGATTAGAGTGGTGGTGTGTGGTAAAAATTTGAGCTTCCAACTCTTAAAAATGAAAAAGATATGGCGATTTGAAGTTGGGAAATTGTTTCGGCAAAATTCTGCACGCGTTGTTTTTGTGTAGAATTTTAGTCCATTTTGCGAGTAGTGTAACTTGGTCATGCCAACAGATTTTCCAGATTTGCAGGACCCTATGATTAATTGCTTCGAGTCTACTTTCCAACGAACTAGGTCTCGTCGATTTTCAGAATGTAAAAGTGTCAAAACTGTGTTTGCTGTCCAGAAATTTGATTGTAAAAATGATGTGTGCAGCGGGTCAAAATTATTATTTTTAGACAAAAATTAAACTGGAGGTTGTCCATGATATGTGTGGCCTACTGGATTTTTTCCAGATTTTTATAAAATGTTTTGAGGGGTCTGCTATAGCCAAACTTTTGCAAAGTCCAGCAGATCCTGTTTTAGAACAAGTGTCATTGATGTGTCTTTCATAATAAGATTAATTAGGCCATGATTTATGGGTGAACTATGGTAGTTATATAACATATAAGGATAACTTAATATGGAAAAAGATCGACTAGTTCGACCATTTAGCGTTACTTTAAGTGAGCCGATCATCTAGCTAAAACGTTATAATTTTCAGAAAAAGTATAAACTAATAGAAATAATAAGTGGAGTTGTCATGGATTCCTAAGTACAAATTTTTATGTGCATGCTATATATATACATGATAAAATTACAATAAGTTGCATATTTTATATCATTCGAATATTAATAATATATTATTTTTGAAAGGGTCGCGTTGATTTTTACACTCGTCTTTCTCGTTTAGGAATTTTTGTTTTTATTTCCCCTAAATCACTACTCTTTATCTACGTGACTTCATAGTCCCCCCGGGGGGGGGGGGCTCCGCCATTAGTCCTTTTTATGTTTTAAAACCCGCGCGGGAGTAACATGCTTGTTTTAAGAAAATCGAACACATGTGATTTTATTATTTTAGGGATTGCTATGATGTTAGTTGTGGCCCTTCCCTTCAAGAAGCGTCAATCACGCTAACAGGTGAAACGCTGATGCAATAATATTAATTATAATTTTTGCCTAACGAACCTGTCTGGCGTGTGTTCCTTGCGAGGCATACGGAGACATATTGTATTTATTGTATTGGAATGTGTAACACAATCACTCCCGGTTGGGCACATGGTTTAAGGTTCGGTTCGTGCCTAGCATCGGTGTGAACGTCTATGAACTAAATATTTTGCAATGCAATGTGTTTCAAAATGATGTTGTTATATAACTCTATGGATTCAACTCACATTCTGTTGATGGTTTTAGCATGTTTATCTCAGGTAATATGCAGCTACTTGGATTGGGACGGACGTGGATATCGAAGACTGGACCTTGGTGAACATTGTACATACGATAAAATGTTTTCAAAGAAACTTATCATGTTGTGGCTTATTTAGGAAACGAGTTTCATCAAGTTATGGGACCTTGCAACTCTTGACTTTTTAATAAAATATGGAAATGTAATCAATGTTAGTAAATATTTTCTTTTTAAAGTCGTTTACCGTGACTCGTGAGCTTGTATTATGAAGTAGCACCCCAATATTGTATTCTGTTGCGTTGTAAATTTGGGGGTGTTACAGATTGGTATCAGAGCACGAGTCATAGCGAACTAGGTCGTTTTTCAAAACCTGGACTATGATTGTTTTCGAAAAAAAATCACGAGTCGTTCACCGATGTCCGATACCCGCGCGCGCAATCCTTCCCGATCCTTTATGTGCTTTGTGCTAGGCCTTTGATTGTATAATATATACCAAGCGTGTGGTATAAATAGTAATTATATATATACTATATACGTTCTACGACGAACCGCTATATAATATGCCTTTCGATCATCCTAACACGCGACATTCGAGTTGTACTATGACATTATGTAATGGGGTCGCCATTATATAATGGACATGATAATTTCGTATATATGTAATATATTATATATATATATATATATATATATATATTATATATATTATAACCTTACGATATTATATAGATATGAGGCTTGGTTAAATTTTTGTGGTTGTGTTTTGGTCTGGTCGTTGTGGTTTGAGTCGCGACTAAGAAACCAAAGGGCTAAGGAACAAGAAGGAAATTTTGTTGATCATTTTCTTGGCATTTACTAGTATTTGTGAGCCTTCTAAAACCTTCCTTGATTGTTATTTTCTTATGATTATGCATGCATTTTAATCTGATACGTTGGAATCCGATGTGTGATTATGTTTCGTGTATATGTATAATTGTGAAGGATTATTGGTGTTGAGCGTTAGTGGACGGAGATAGGTTAGTTAGGCGTAGTTATGAAGTTGTTGTGTTGAGAAAATGGCGTTAGGGTAAGTTTTGGAATGGGTCGTTTAGTGCAGAATTTACATCACCTCTTTTGAGTGTCATAAAAATGTATAAGTTAAATTTTGATTGAAGAAAGTGAAAGAGCTTGTTTTTAAGGTCGTTTCCATATATGGATCGTTCCGTAACTCCCAAAAACGAAGTTTTTACGGTCAAACGAAATCTAGAAAAAAGTTTTATAAAAATTCAGCTTTTAGTAAAAATTAGTTGCTGTCAGATTTTAAAAGGGGTATTTTCGGCACTTTCGGGTCCGTTTCATGAAAGTTGTTTGGAAGGCTGTTTTACTTTTCCGCGAGGAAATCCGAGTCTAAAAATCAGTAATAACGGGTCTAAAAGCTAGAGCAAAATCTGCGTTTTTCGTATTATTAAGACTGCATCAGACCTGAACTAAGGGCATTTTTGTCCATTTTTGTCGATTTTCGGGTCTCGGGTAAAATTAAAAAGTTGTTTAAAATGCCGTTTTACTTTTGCGCGAGGCAATCTAAGCTTAAAAATGTCTTATAACAGGTCAAAAACACAAATCCAAATTCTTCTAAGAACTCAATATAAAACCCGTTTCCAAACACCCCCTTACCCGTATATCGTTGTTTTGTTGCTGAATTCCCAGAGGTTTGGTGATATATTTCGGTTGATTATAGAAGTATAGGGTGTAGGCTTGATATTGGAATCATTGGTTGATGTTGTTATTGGTTGTTGAATCAAATATTTGGTTATTTGATCTTTTTTTCTCATACTCTTTCGTTTACGAATCGTTGATACATTTTTATTTATATTTATGATGAAATATTATGAGTTTATCATTTATAATATGGTTGTTATAAATTTGAACATGGAGTAGTCATCTTGTTTTTGTTTGGGCATAATGTGTTATTTGATATGGAGCGTTTGGATATGAGTTTATTGAATTAATAAAACATAATTTATATAAGAAAATAGGCCGAAAGGTTTTTTGTACATGTGTTCTATCAATCCATCTAATATATTGGTTATAATAACTTATAAAGGCCGAAAGGATTTGTTGTTATTAATCGACATAATCACCAGTTATATTTAAAGGCCGAATGATTTATAACTTGTGATAAATCTATTATCTAAACTTATAAACACTATTCCAAACACATCATTATCTAAGTGGTCATTGCGTAAACAAACATACCTTAATCATTTGATTGAATCATCTTTTAATTGCTTTTGTTATAATACCCGATATATGCAAGATTTGGTTAATTTGACCCGTGACAATCTTATTAACCTTAGCATCTTAATTACAAATTGTGAAAACTTCAATTCCCGTGGAACGGCCTGGACTTACCTAAAAGCTATACAATACACGAACGGGTATACTTCCCGAGTGTTGTGTTTTTAGTAAAAATCGGTATTTCTAGTATTATAAATTTAAAGCTTGGAAAACACACATCATGGACTTTAAAACTTGGCTTGGTATATCACTCGATACCACAATGATGAGTACTATGGATTTAGATGAGGTAACATGTTTAACTGGTAAATTTCTAGGAATACACCAAAAAGCCTATATGTTGTAATATTAACTAACCACACTGGTTAGTTAACCCCCATATAACCCTTTGCTTACTTTCATTATAAGAGTAAAGATACCCCTAAAAAAACCTGTTGAGCCATTCATGTCTTTTTCACACCAAATGTTTATTTTATTACACCATTACACCTTAGCCTACCCTGTAGATTAAGCCTATTTAATCAAAGTTGCTAGTTGCTTTTGTGTAAATTTGTAGTTCTTGTGTCAAAGTGAAATTTTCTATCTTTGGTTAGGCCGAGAAATTGCACAATGCAATGGGAATGTATGTAGCTTGTGTATTTTGCTACTTTTGCAATTATGTATTATGTCCGAAGATGAAGTGTTTAAAGAAAAATTATCCGGATGAATTATGATGGTGAAATTGCACCTAGATTTTTATTGTTATGTTATGAAATTTTTTTATGAAAAAATAGAAAATTGCAGCAAAATAGAAGGAAAGAATGAAGATAGTCGGTTCATTAAGCTTAAACCGATAAATTACTTGAAGGATCGATTATTCGTTGATATGTGGTAAAAATCAACGATGTATAGTTTTGTATAAAAGTGGTCGATATCACCACTTGTCTTGTAAAAGTATGTATAAGTAGGGATGATTGAGAAGTTGACTGTTATAGGAACGCCAACTTAGGTTGTCTTTGTCATTCTATGATCGAGACGTTTGTGTATATCTTTCTGAGTCTTTATCATGGAACGGCTGGGAAAGTTACTAGCAACAATATAACTTATTTGTTCAGGCTTAATCTATTTGTTTTGTGAATTTTATTTAACAACAATTTATTTCTCTTTCCTAACAAATAACCTTAGGTGTTACTCGAACGAGGATATGATCGAGTCATACATGTCTATTACGTCGTTACGGCCATGTATGTGTGATTCAGCCACCTTGTTGGTTTATTACTTTTAATGAAAGTTAAAAGATCCATACCCTATATCACTCTACTATTCCTACTCTTCAGCTTATTCGAGTTAAGGTTTGAATGCAGTAATATGTGTCTATCCCATCGTGATGGGTGTATATATATGGTCTTTGTCACCTTTTCTGGAATATTGGTATCAGTAGAGTTTAGATATAGTGATCCAACCCATTAAGCCTATTAACCCAATTTACCTTTTAAACTTGTTACTCCTTAGCTCTAGTGGTGGAGATGTGTATCCTTGCCAAGCATATGATAGAAAACTAATCACGGACGAGCAAATGAGCGTACCTATTAAATGTTACACCCTAGATTAGTTGAGTGATCTGAGTGTTTTCATTTTCCATATTTCGTAAGGTGCTTGGTTTTGTACAGGTGATTAAATAAAATAATGCTTAAAGGAAAAATCCTCAACTTCGGGTTAGTGATTACATTTTCAATAAATTTATGAGAGTCAACTTTGAGGACAAGTAGGAATTCAAGTTAGGAAAGTTTGATGACATCAATAACGTTACTTTTTTAATATGCAAGCATTATCCCAAGTAAATTACCCACTTTTATATAATTATTGCAAATATGTTAATTAATTGCTTAAAGTTGTTAATTGCAGTAATTATGGAGTAAATTGTGAAGACAAGCTAAAAGGCGCACATTTTGGAGCTTAAATGATGATATTTGAAGATTGCTTATTTCTGACTACATATGCCGTATCCAGCAAAGAAGATACGGCGTATCAGCGCCTGGACTTCACAAGAAAACGCGTACATTCAAGACCCAATACGGCGTATCCTGCTGATTACATACGCCGTATCCAGCTGGTCAAACAATCAAAGATCCTGCAATAAATGTGATTGAAGACAGTTATTACTGATTGATTGTGAACGTAGCGCGCACTCCAAGGAATTCACCCCAATACGCCGTATTGACCTCACTCAATACGGCGTATCAGCCTATTTTCAGAGACTATAAATAGAAGCCTCAAAAACGAGTTTTCAGGGTGCTTAATCATATTCTCTATACCATAAACATAAAATTCGATTTTCTGAAGAGACGAAGAGCAGCCAAGGTCAAGCATCGATACTAATTCCATAGAAGACACCGTGTAATTCCTATACTCTTGTAATCATTCGATTTTTGGTATCGTTCGTTAACTCGGTTAGTTTACCTTGGTTGTTTGATTATACTTGTATTATTACAATGGTTATGTCTAATCCCTTTGGGATTAGCCATCTTAATGAAGATTCCACTATTTGGTTTGTTTAATTCGATTGCTTAATATTATCGTTTGATTTTTAATAATGTTATAGTAATTCATATTGTCTATGTGCTTGAATATGCGACCCATCATTCAACTGGGTCTAGTGAGACTGACTAAGTGATCTAGATACTAGGATGGCTCTCCATATAACGTTTTATATATCTGGACCAATAGGATCATAAATAATGTTCTATTTTTACCTTTTGACTAGTGAGCTTAGTTGGCATGGCAAGTGACCCTTTGGACGAAAAAAAAAAAAAAAAAAAAAAAAAAAAAAAAACACAATCGAGTACATTCCTAATCAATTGGTAATTGACTTTGGACCAGCTGGACTACCAGGAATATAAAATTCCGTCAAAGCAGTAAAGTGGGTAAAGCCTTGATTGCTAGTGTTTTTAACAAGACACCATTACATTAATCTTATAGATAGATTCTAATTAAACTATAAGATGCTTTATGCGGATATGTTAATTGTGTGGCAGGATTTAACGTTCTAGGTCTTAGGAAGAAGTACGCCTAAGTCTTAAGAATAGATATGCCGCCTCGAGGATAAGCACGTCTTGCACTAAACATACTAACCAATGTTTAATCAGATTTAATATGGCGAATATCAGTTTTGCTATCATTTGCTTGACCGCTCTTTTATTCTTATATTATCTTATTGCGTGATTATTGTAGTATTAATTGATTTTAGTCAATCACAAACATGTGCCAGTTCTCTCAGGCTGATAAACCCCTTTTGTAATTAGAACTAGGTTTAGGCATAGTTTGTAACATTAATTAGAAGATAACATAGATCAACTATTAATTAGAATAAAATAATGATAGAATATAAGGTTAACTTTCTCGCTCTTAGTGTTCGACACCCTACTTATCAACGAAGCTACATCTTGACCGGGTACACTGCCCGTTAAAGTGTTGTTTTAGGTTAAGTCGGCTAAATATAAATTTAAAACTTGAACTATCATAAATTACAACCTCACAACGACACATCAATCTCTCTGCAGGAACGCAGTTAGTCTACATGTTCGGACGATTATTGCCTCAAAGCATTAAAATTGAATCGTCCATAAATGAAAGATGCCCGTCGGACCCGCATGTGATAATGCATGTGAATAAAGTCTGCATGAAGATAAAAGTTGCCGGCCCCTCCTATGTTTAATTATTGTAAATTTTTGTAGTTTATAATGGATCTGAATATTCCGTGGCATATGCCATGGTTTATTCCTTTATGCCAAAGCATATGCTTTATGTCAAAAGCATATTCCCCCTTTGTTTAGCCTATAAAAGGCAGTTGTAATCCTTTGTATGGATCATCGAAAAACAACCTACCTAAAAAACCACTACTACCACCATTGTAAATTATCAAGCTTCCGCAATCTTTAATAAAAATGTGTGTTTTAAGTACTTGTACTTTAAAGTCTTAGATTTTGAACTTTGGTACAAGATAAAAAATTTTGGGATATTGAAATTTTCATCTTGGTATCAGAGCTTTGAATCAAAACGTTCTTAGCTCTATGGAAGGCTAAAACCCTTCAGGTATATTCAGTAAAAGCAATAAAGGTATTATTTAATCAATAACTCGTATTTTTACGGTAACATTTCTATTAAAAATTTCATAAAAACCACTTATTTTTTATAAAAGACAGCGCAATTGCTTCTTTTTAAAAAGTACCGGAAGAGCCGGGAAAAGTTTAAAGTTATCCGTTTGGTGAATCTAAAACAAGTTTGTAAATATATCCTTTGAATTTTTAATGTTATGTCCGAGCGCTTTGAGCAAGAAATACAGTATTGGTACGATAATTCACGAACTGTAGATCCTTAACATATCGTCTCAAACGAAACTAGTCCTAAACCCACGACAATCGATTTAGCCAATAATTTAGCCTGTGTTTATAATTGTTTAAATCTCTTTTCTAAAGTAGCACTCAAAAATTACAAAAATATTTCTAAGAAACAAAAAGAACTTGAATCAAGAGTTCCAAGTTGTCAAGAAAAGCTTGAATCTTGTGAAGAATTACTAGAGAAAAACACAAAGTGAAACCAGAAAAAGCCTTCAACATATTTCAACTGAGATCCAACAGTTCAAACCACTCACTAAAAGAGAAGTCTTGAACCTTGTTCAAGAAATCACCGAGCAACCAAAGTTAGTCGAAAAGGAAGCCCTTAGACTAACAAAAGACCTTAATCAGAAGATCCAGAAGGTTGAACACCTTCTTCATCAAGTCAAGAAACTCATAACCGGATGAGTCTTGCCAATCAAAAGGCAACTACTGAATATCAGGAAGCTATACAAGCTATAGAAGGGATCGAGTCACCAGCAGTTGGTTTTGCAAAAACGCCTGATTATAAAGGAGGATTGACTATTCAAGTAAATGCTGTTATAAAACAAAACAACAATTTACTTTATTTAGCCTCTAATCAAAGTCGCAAGTTAATTGAGCTTGAAGAAAAGTTTGACAAACTCAAACAAGAAGTTCATACTATTATTGAGAAGGAAATTCAGCCCGCTGACCTTGAAGACTCAATATCAGGCTTAGTCAAAAGACTTGATAACTTCTCAATTAGTGGTAAACTCCCTGTGAAAAGACCAGATGGAAAAATACACGTCTTTGAAGATCCCAATAAAATCTTTAAAGAGCAGTTTGAAAATGAACCAAAGAAATGAGTTCTAGAAGGCCAAGCATCCTCAACAGAAGTTCTACGCAAACAACAGAACTTCCAACTCAAGAAGATCAGATCCGTGGTTATCGAGCAATGACCAGAGGTAGATATCAAGTAGCTAGAGCAACAAGAAGGGTATTTGAAAGAAACAATTACAATATTACCCTAGAATCAGCTGTAGACCCAGAAAGACAACTAGAACTATCAAGAGAAAGACGAGCAAATCTTGTCCCAGCAGAAGTACTTTATTCAAACAATAGAAGTACTGCAAGACACAGAGTATACCAACATTACTCTGAACAAAGAATCCTATGTGTCAATGATAACCAAACCAATCTCCCATTATGCAACCAACAAAGCTATCAAAGTTTAAGGACTTCAGGTCTTCAACATATCCATTTAGGGATATTCATGATAAGGTTACATGCACTACATCAAAGAAGTGCTGGCACAAATGCTTTGGTAGTCCTCAGAGACATTAGATGGGAAGATAGTCAACAAATTATTAGAACCATGGAAGTAGATCTCTCTGCAGGAACACAGCTAGTCTACATGTTCCCTGATATGGTTCTAAGTATAGATGATTTCCACAACCATGTAGAAGTTGCTATACAAACTCATAGATATGATACTTGGCAAGGAGGTGAAAGTAACCTGCTAGTCACGATGGCTATGATCGACATGTTATCAAATACCAGCTATATGGGATTCCAATACAGCGTAGACAATGTTGTAGACCATCTCACAACAACTGGCATCACAGCAATACCTGGTGAAAGAAGGAGTGTAGAAGAACTTGAAGGAATGAGCTAGAACCTAAAGCCATCTGAGCAAACCTCGATACGTGTTCCATCAAGGGTAGCAGTAAATGAAAGGCTTAACAGATCATTAAGCCTCCAATTTGAAGGATACCGCCAAGCACCTCATCCAACAAGATACTCAGTTGACCAGCATGATCGAGAAATACTGGGTAATGATCACTTACATGAAGATGAAAAACATTTTATAGGAATCTGTTTGCAAGATCCTCAAACGCAACATATCCCTTATGATATATGTTTCTGAGAAGATTGCTTAAATGAAGCAAGAATTCTAGATAAAACCATTAAACAAAGCTAAGCGATCTAACAAACCAAAATGATCAAAACAAAGGTCATGGGAAAAGTGGTCAACACTTGGTGAACCATCTGGAAAATGAGACTATTATGTCAGATATGATGCACCAACAAACACAAACCTAATAGAAGAAATTTCAGCAACCGGTTGGGGAGATGAATTCTTAGAAGATGAAGTTACCCCATGAAAGGTAAAAATTCTTGATAAATCAGAAGAACGGAGTGATTGGTATAATGATGAGCGAAGTGGCGGAGAGATTCTTGTTATACAAGAAAAACTTGCACAAAACCAGCAAGACTTTCTTAGTGAATACCTACCACAATAGGACGACCAACTTGCTATTCAAAAACAAGAATCAGAGTTAGAATGGGAAAACTCATTCACAGCAAAGCGTGGTGAGAGCCATACCATTCTTCATCTTTCTAAAGATGAAGGAAATGATGATGATCTGCCATATCTAAAACTTCCAGAATTCAAGCGAGTGGCAGCACAAATCATCAGCAAGCATGAAGAGCAAGCATTTCCATCTACCTCAGAAGTAGAATCTACTCGAAGCTATCAACCCTCACATGATTCAATCATGGGACCATCAGTCTATCCACCGGCATAACAAAATCCATAACCATTCTATAGGCCAGACTATCAGTTTGGTTATCCTCAAGGAAAAGGCAAAACATTCAGTGGAGAATATGGTGAGTATCATAACTCACAATGGACTCTACCACCAGCGTGGACAGAATCAGGAGTAATGCTTGTTTTACCAGCAGACTCAGGCTTATGGTCAAAAGTAATATTCAGATGGGAGTCTATAACAATCAATAGACTCAATAATCAAACGTGGCCTGACAATAAAGCAAAGTTAGCTTTTGTGGAAAACCTTCTTGGAGAAAGTGAGAAGGTAATGTGGAAACAATGGCGAACCATGTATCCAGATGCATATTCTGCTCTTGAAGCAATTGCAGATGAACTACAAAATATAACATCACAAGTAAGGCAGTTAATCATGCTGGAAGATCCATATCATGGCTCAACAGATGAACAAGACAGGGCCTATAGGGACTTGGACAGGATAACCTGTGAAGAGATCAAAAATTTATGGTCATTCTTGGAAGATTTCAGGTAGCTAGCAATTGAATCAAGAAGATTATACTTCCCTTTAACAACAAAAAAACTTTTTGCTAAGCTCCCACCCTCCTTATCCAAGAAGATAGAAGAATCATTTAAGGCCAAATACCCTGGTCTTAACTCAGGAGTCTTACCTGCAATAAAGTTTACTCATACTTTCGTCTCAAAAATGTGCAAAGATGTGACACTCGCTAAAGAATTAAGAGATTTATCTCTCTGTTCTGCCATACTAATTCCTGGTTATTACAAAAATAACAGGAAGAATTATGGAATAAGAAAATCAAGAACATACAAAGGAAAGCCGCATAATTCTCATGTAAAACCATTCAAGAGAAAGTATAAGGATGACATAGGACGAGTCAAGAAGTGCAAATGCTTTATTTGTGGAAAAGAAGGGCATTTTGTTAAAGATTGTAGAAGCAATCAAGGAAACATTACAAGATCATTTGTTTATCAAGAACTGGATCTTGATGACAATTAGGATATTGTTTCAGCAGATTTTGATGACAGCAATGTTTATAGCATATCAGAAGGAGAAAGTGATACTCATCAAAGTATCAGTGTTATGGTCCAAGATATCCCTGTTGAAGAAGCAACCTTTATGACAATAAAAGAAAGTGATGAAAATGACAGTGAGTAAGAAGAAGAAGAAGATGATCAATTTAGTCATCGTGCTTTTATGTTCCATCCTGGACCACCAACAAAGATAGCAGAAATGGTTCAATCCGTAGGGTCGTGGAAACCAAACAAAGAGTTACCAACTCAAAGCAAACAATGTGAGCATTACTGGAAGGAAAACACGGTCACCAACTACACAATATGCTATTACTATGGGATACTAACCACAAACATGTCAAGACTTAACTGTCCCAAATGCTAACTCACTACATGTGCCCCTTGTGCGAAAAACTACCTTGGCAAGACAGTTAATGTTAAAGGAAAATAGCCACAAAAACCAGAAGAAGAGAAAGACTTCAACAGTACTGAAGTAAAGCTTCTTAAAGAACTTTTGAAAGAAAAGACAGAACAAGTGCGGCAAATGATCAGAGATCAAGCCAAAGAATACTATAAAAGCCAAGCCGCTATATAAAAGAAGGAAGAGTTATGGTAGTCAAAAGAAAACTTGCTAGTAAGGGATTTCATAGATGCCCTTAAAATCATTGAGCAACTAAAGTCTAAAAAAATAAGGCTTGAAGAACAAAAGGATGAAGAGATAAGAGAACTAAAGGCACAATTGCAAAAGGAGAAAGAAAAACAGACACAAGTCCAGGAAGAATTTCCACCATTAAGAAATTCTCAGACAACAAGACCTTGTATAGAAACGGAAGTCCATTATTCTGGAAACGCCACAGCAAGTCCAAAAGTTAGGAAAATCACTAATCAGCTCTACAATGTAAAGGTTGAGTTTGATACTTCTAATTGCCCAACGTTCGGAACCACTGCAATAATAGACATAGGAGCATCAGCATGTTGTATAAACAAGAAAGTCATTCCAGAAGAGGCATTGGAGCCTCTTACTCAGATCGTTTTCTTTAATGGCTTAAACTCAAAACAACAGGCTACTCACAGATTGAAGCAAGGCTCTTTCCTAATTGAAGGAAACAAATTCAAGATACCTCTTATATATGCATTTGATATGAGAGATAGAAATGGTATCAAAATGCTGATAGGAGACAACTTCTTGAGGTCTATGAAAGGAGGAATTCGAATAGAAAGAGGTGAAATAACCATTTACAAAAAGGTTACTAGAATCAAGACTTTAAATCAAACTGAAATCGCAGAGATTGCTGAGTTAGAAGTCAATGAAGAAGAATTCCGGGAAATAAATGAATCTATTTATTTCAACCAGGAAGGAAGCAAAATATTTTTAGAACAATTCAAACCTATCATAGAAAGATTGAAACATCAAGGATACATCGAAGATAAACCCCTGAAGCACTGGAAAAAGAATGGTGAGCTTTGTAAACTGGACATCATAAATCCAGATATTACAGTTGAAGATCGACCATTAAAGCATGTAACACCAGCAATGGAAGACTAATTCAAAAAACATGTTGATAGTCTTCTCAAAATTGGTGCTATTCCCCCAAGTAACAGCAGGCATAGAACAATGGCAATGATCGTAAATTCAGGAACAACAATTGATCCTGTAACGGGAAGAGAAGTTAAAGGAAAAGAGATGATGATGTTCAATTACAAATCCTTAAATGACAATACATACAAGGATCAATACTCTCTACCAGGCATGAATACGATCATCAAAAGAATAGGAGGATCAAAAATATTCTCAAAAATCGATCTAAATCAGGGTTTCATCAAGTTGCCATAAATGAAGAATCAATCCCATGGACTGCATTTTTAGTCCCAGAAGGACTCTATGAGTGGCTGGTTATGCCATTTGGTCTGAAAAATGCCCCAACAGTATTCCAAAGAAAGATGGATAAGTGCTTCAAAGGAACATAATCATTCATCGCAGTATATATTGATGATATACTGGTTTTCTCAAAAAATGAAAAGGAGCATGCAAAGCATTTAGAAAGGGTGTTAAAAATCTGTGAAGACAATGGCCTGGTCTTATCTCCAATAAAAATGAAGATAGCAGTCTCAACAGTAGATTTCCTGGGAGCAGTCATAGGAGAAGGAACTATAAAGCTGCAACCACATATCATAAGAAGATTGTGAACTTCAATGAAGAAGAGTTGAAGACAAAGAAAGGATTAAGGTCATTCTTAGGAATCCTTAATTATGCTCGAAATCATATCCCAAAACTTAGGATATTCTTAAGGTCACTTTATGAAAAAACAAACATTCATGGAGATAAAAGACTAAAACCTTCTAATTATAAGTTAGTCAGAAAAATCAAAGAACATGTTCAAAATCTTCCAGATGTTGAAATTCCACCAAAAAATGCTTATATCATCTTGGAAACAGATGGATGCAAGGAAGGATACGGAGGAATAGTCAAATGGAAAAAGAGCAAAGGAGATCCAAGAAGTTCATAAAAAATTTACGCATATGCAAGTGGTAAATTCTCAACAACTTAATCCACAATTGATGCCGAAATCAATGCATGCATCAACACTCTATAAAAGCTAAAGATTTACTACATAGACAAACAAGAGGTCACCTTAGGGACAAATTGGCAGGCTATCATTAGTTTTTATAATAAAACTAATAGCAATAAATCCTCAAGGGTTAGGTGGATCAAGTTTGTAGATGCAGTCACAGGAACAGGCGTCAAAATTAATATAGAACACATAGAAGGGAAACACAATACCCTTACTGATTCTCTCTTAAGACTTGTTAACCTTTGTTTTGCAGAATGCATAGGAGAAATGAAACAATTAGCAGTAGCAACTCTTTACTCATTGGAGGAAGTTCTACAGTCCCCGTATGCCTTTCATCAGAAGGGATTACCATGGATCCGGCGAAGGTTGAGGCTATCACTAAGTGGCCAAGACCGACGTCCGTGACTGAAGTAAGGAGTTTTCTCGGATTAGCAGGCTATTATCGCAGATTTGTAGATGGGTTTTCACGACTGGCCTTTGACCCCTTGAGCCTAAGCTCCATGCGAAAGGGTGAGAAGTTTTTTGGAACGACGAGCGCGAGAAAGAGCTTTGAAGAGCTTAAGCAAGCGGTTAGTCTCTGCACCTATCCTGACTCTCCCATCCGGTTTTCAGGTGGATTTCAGATTTATAGTGATGCTTCAAAGAAAGGTCTGGGTTGTGTACTCATGCAGCATGGGAAAGTGATTGCCTATGCATCACGACAGCTAAAACCTTATGAGGTGAACTATCCTACCCATGACCTAGAATTAGCAGCTGTTGTCTTCGCTCTTAAAATCTGGAGACACTACCTTTATGGCGAATCATGTGACATTTTCACCGATCATAAAAGTCTCAAGTACATTTTCACTCAGCGAGAATTAAATATGAGACAGAGACGTTGGTTAGAGTTACTAAAGGATTATGACACCAACATTCAATATCATCCGGGGAAAGCAAATGTGGTGGCTGACGCGTTAAGTAGGAAATCAGGTATGATAGCTGGCATCAAAATAGAAGAAGAGATTATTCGTGATCTGGAACGTTTGGACATAGAGTTATGTGTTCATGGACAGAATGGTTTCTGGGCTAGTCTGAAGATTGAGCCTAACTTAATTTCTCAGATTAAGGCAGCTCAAAAGGACGATGGTGAAATCTGGGCAATCATTCAGAATTTAGACAAGCAGACCGAGTTTCATGTTGATAGTGATGGCATTCTGTGGCAGGGCACTAAGTTATGTGTACCAGAAGATCCTGCACTTCGAGAGGTTTTGATGACCGAGGCTCATAGTTCTCCTTTTTCTATTCATCCGGGTTCGACGAAGATGTATCATGATCTCAAGCAACACTTCTGGTGGAGTGGTATGAAACGAGATGTAGCAACATTCGTATCAAAGTGTTTAGTCTGTCAGCAAGTTAAAATCGAACATCAGCGTGCAAGCGGGTTACTACAACCATTAGAGATTCCTGTTTGGAAATGGGACGAAATATCTATGGATTTCGTTACAGGTTTACCACGGACTCAGAGGAAGCACGACGCTATCTGGGTTGTCGTGGATCGTTTGACCAAGACAGCGCATTTCCTTCCTATTCGTAAGGATTTTTCCATCAGTAGATTGGCAGAGATGTTCCAGCAAGAAATCGTTCGACTACACGGTACACCATCAGCGATCGTATCCGATAGAGATCCACGTTTCACGTCTCGTTTCTGGAAAGGTTTACAGAACGCTTGGGGAACCAGGCTCAAGTTCAGTACGGCTTTTCATCCAGAGACAGACGGGCAGTCAGAACGTACGATTCAGACACTGGAGGACATGTTACGTTCATGTGCATTAGAATGGACAGGAAATTGGGACGACTACATCTGTTTAGTTGAGTTCGCGTATAATAACAGTTGGCATGCAAGTATCAAGTGCGCTCCCTTTGAGATGTTATACGGTAGGAAATGCCGTGCTCCTATCTGTTGGGATCAAGTTGGTGAGCGGGTTCTTGAGGGCCCAGAGATGATTGAGGTGACCAATGAGAAGGTCGCTGTCGCCAGGGAAAAGCTTAAAGAAGCTCAGACACGTCAGAAGAGTTATGCCGATAAGCATCGCAGATTGTTAGAATTTCAGCCGGGTGAACATGTATTCTTGAAAGTATCACCTACACGTGGAGTCAGGCGTTTTGGTATTAAGGGCAAGCTTAGTCCTCGTTTTATAGGACCATTTGAAATTCTTGAACGCGTGGGTGAGGTTTCTTATCGTTTGGCGTTACCTCCCCAACTCTCTCATGTTCACAACGTATTTCATGTATCTTTACTCAGAGGTTACAAGTATCATCATCTCCACGTTGTCTCGTATCCATTTGGTCAGATCCGTGAAGATTTATCTTACACGGAAGAACCTGAGTCTATTCTAGACCGTCAAGTCAGAGTCATGAGGAAAAAGACTATTCCTTTCGTTAAAATCCTTTGGAGGAATCATCCTGAGCGGGAAGCCACTTGGGAAACCGAGGAGTCTATACGGGCTTCTTATCCTCATTTTCTTCCATGATCTGGTATGTTCTTTTCAGTCGTATCATGTTTCTAATTCGAGGACGAATTATTCTTTTAAGAGGGGAAGAGTTGTAAAACCCACATGAAAATACCATGAAATTTAAAATTTTAATAAACAAGGAAAACCCGACAAGTAAACACGTGAAATTAATATCATGACAAGTTAACGCACTAAATAAAAATTACAAACCATGAACACACGAAGTTACGAAATACGACGTAATAAATAAAAACTACTTAATCCCGGTTTGGGCTCATGAAATTCTCGGCAAGCACAAGGAAAAGAAAAGGGCCCAAGTCTAAATTTAAAAGCCCAAGCCCAAGACCCTAATTATATCTCCAGGGATACTAGGGTATTATCTCATTTATTGTTACAAGAATTAAAAAAAATAAGAAACCCTAAAAGCTCTACAAACCGGCGGCCATCACAAGGAAGAAGAGGGAGTTTTTCGATTTGTGGTTCGTGAAATCTCAAGTGTTATTCATCCTTGTTCAATCCTCGATCTATTCCCGTCATTGGTAAATCATGAAAACCTTTTGATTGTTTTTCTATAAATTATTATGCATGCATGAAATCATCTTATAAATAATAAGAATTAAAACCATGAAATGAAAAATAATTAAGATCGATTCACATGTTGGTTGCCGAGTTGTTGTGTTCGAACCAAGGTCAAGCCGAGACCCCTTAAGGGACTACGGCATAACAATGTGTTTTATTTTTATTTTAATCCATGGTAGCGTGACCTTAGGCAAAAGGAAAACAAGCCGAGACCCTTTGGGGCTCGGCACGATTATGTGTGGACATGGGGATATTTTGCGTTGGAGTTGTGGTCTAAGAAACAAGCCGAGACCCTATGGGGGCTCGGAACTTTATGTTTACATCAGATTAGGGATGTTGTATTCGTTGGGGTTGGGCAAACCAAGACCACGCCGAGACCCCTAGAGGACTCGGCAAATATATGTTTTCAGTTTGAACATGTTCGAGTTACTTAGGTCCCCAAAGGAAACAGCGAGTCCCTTAAGGACTCGGCACCCGCATGTCATATTATGTTGTGTTGTTTCGTTTGGACTACGATCAAACCAAGACCAAGCCGAGTACCTCTAGAGTATTCGGCACTTTCAATGTTTTATTTTGGATTATTTCGTGTGTGTAGTTCGACCATGGAACCAAGCCGAGTACCATAGTACTCGGCATATATATATATATATATATACGATGGGTAAATATGTTGTGCGGCCAAGACCAAGCCGAGTACCCCTAGGGTACTCGGCACACATAAAATGTTGGGTATTTTTCGACTTATAAGAGGGTTTATGACTTAAATGTTTTGGCTTATTAATGGACTTATGATTTTCGGTTCATATACGTGGCTTATGAACTTATAAATTTTTGGCTAAATTGGGTTATGGCTTATGTGTAATTCGGCTTATATGTAGGCTTATTGACTTAAAGAATTTTTGGTTATACATGTGGGCTTATGGTTAAGTTGTTAGGTTTAAGTGTGGGCTTATGAGCCAATTTAATTTGGGCTTATGGTTGTTGTTACATGGACCGTGTAGCCCAAGAGACCAACCGAGGCCCAATGGGCTCGGCAAGTCATGTGTGTGGAGTTGTCGTATGTGTGTGAGGCCCAAGACCAAGCCGAGGCCCAATGGGCTCGGCAACATATAATTACCCTAAGTGCTTTTAAAACCCTAACTTTAATAAACTTCATTTTTAAACCTTAAACTTTCAAGTAATGACAATATTGACCCCTAGTTTATGGAAATGACATTTTGGACCCTTAAACTTTAATTGATTATAGTTTTACCCTTGAAGATCATGAAAATGACATTATGTCCCTAATTATAATTAATTACCAATTATAACAAAAGTATATTAAATAACATGATTTATCTAACTTTATAAAAATAGATTATTATCAATCCAAGACACAGAAATGGAAACCTGCTATTTTTAGAAAGTTACTATTTATGGAAACCTGCTATTTTTAGAAAGTTACTATTTATGGAAACCTGCTATTTTTAGAAAGTTACTAATTATGGAAACCTGCTATTTTTGGAAAGCTGCTATTTATAGAAACCTTGGCTTATTTTTTTAGCGACTTTCTAAATAAGGATTGTTTACTACTTTTAGATATCCAGTTATAACAGTTAAAAAATCATGGTATCCAGCGTCAAGTAACTATAAAGTATACTAATCAAGGAAAGTTACCAAAAATAGAAAGCTGCCAAAAATGGAAGTTACTAGAAAATAGAAAGAAACTTAAATCATGCACAAGTAACTTATACAAGCTCTTTGTCATGTAGCACGCGTGAAGACGGAGTAATATCTTTCTGTTTTCTTCCTTTCACTGCTTCATTGTCCAGGTACGGATATTCCGTCCTTTCAGTAGGGACATTCTTTCTATCCATGATTCATTTCCCCAGAACTGCTATGCTTCCCTATTTCTATCGTTATTGCATTGATTTATTCCTATGTTTATTTCATGGACCCCAACCCAATCTGCACGAGCTATATAATATATGCATGACCATGATTTATGTGACTTACCACCTAGTTATGGAGGTACCATGACCATGACACTTGAGGCACCTGTGTCATGACTCTTTCGCGTTGAGAGTGATTTCACGCGGCGTCCCTTTTCATGTTACTTTATTCCATGTCTGGCCATTATTATTCGGGGCGTATGGGTGCATCCTAGTTTACATGTTTATACGTTTCATGGTGATTGGTTGGTGTGTGCTCTACATCCCATCACATTGGAGTTGATCCCTCCACCCATTTTATTATAAGAGGTCACCCCTCTAGTACATGTTGAGGCATCCCCTCTACTTTATGCATGTATGCACGTTATTATTATGTATGATTATATGAGCTCGTGGGCAAACCCTTATCGTTATGTTACGCTACCTATGACATTCCATTATACCTGTACATCTTAACAACCATGTTTTACATGTTCATTGCTATTCTTCATCTGCCGCCATCAACATCACCACAGCACCACCACATCCACCACTCTGACACCATCGTAACCTTAACAGCCGGTGCACCACCTCCACCATCTCCGTGGCACAGCCGCTGCCAAACCACCACCATCTTAACCCCTTATCTTCCGAGTATTGGATGGTTACATCTTTTATAAAAATAAAAAGTAATAATAAATTAAGAGTGGTTGATTCGGATTTATTTATGTTTTTGGTGTGTTGATTTGTTACCGAGCACACCACCAGAGGTGGTGTTCGGTTTGGATTTGCCGCCACCACAGCCGCACCTTTAAGGTGTCAGGCTTGTGGTTATTTTGTTTCTTTAAATCTCGGTTATCTCTTCTTGTTTTCCTTTGATACTAGATCGGAAAAACACGCCATAAAGGGGTGTTTGTTTTTGCATTTTATCAGCCCGAAGGGGTGTTTGTTTCGGTGGTTAGTAGCCTAAATAAGGGCGTTTGGTTCTTCGTTTAATAGCAGCCTATAAGGGTGCGTTTGGATCAGCGTATAACAGCCCATAAGGGCGTTTGTTTCTGCGTTTTGCAGCCAAACATGGGTGTTTGGAACTGCGTTTAATAGCCCATCAGGGGCGTTTAGATCTGCGTTTAACAGCTTTAGGGTGCGTTTGGTTTTACTTATATTTGATAGTTAAATAAACTTGACAAGTTATTAATTATAAGACGAAAAATATATTAATGATGTTGATTGATAAAAGTAGGAAATAATGTATTTTGTATACATGGAAATGTAGTATAAACGACAAGGTTATGTCGAAATTTATAAAAACTTATAAACTTAGTATTTTTCGTTTAAAACTTTGATATATTAAAAACTCAATAAATGGACAAAGCTGTATAGTTTTAAGAGTATTAAATTGTAATTATGTAATAACACGAGTAATGATCGAAAACTATATTTTTACAACGAGATAACTACTTTAATTAAAACTCGTCAAGAAAACTAAATATTAAATTATATAATATCTTTTTATAAGTCTCGACTAAAGGACAATAATAACTATTGTTAAAACTTTTAAAATATCATTCAAGACTTTAAAACGTGAATTTACTTTTAAGTAATGACTTTTATTTATTTCATTTGGCGACTTCCAAACACGTGCCGAATTCTATCGTTTTAATTATTTTTCTCATCACATATGTATATATATATATATATAATACTTTTCTTATATGAAATACACGCCCCGTTTTACATTCTTGTCTTATTTTCGTGAGTGATATAATATGTATATGTACTACATAATTTAACTCGTTCTTCGACGTCGTCTATTTACATATTCATGTATAATGCCCGCACGTATTAGATATTTTCTTGTCCTCCTTACGTAACATATACGGGATATATTGCATGTTTTACATTTATTTTTTGATTTATTTTATTTAACTAACTACCAAACTATTACAACTTGAAACGTAAATCTTTTATCTAATTGTCGTGTCAATGTAATCATCTATCGGAAAAACCTCAAAACTTACACCTCTCTAAAAGAATGGAGCTTAACAATTAGAATTATTTGCAACTTCGTCGTCATGACAAGATATTCGTTGATGCGACGCGGCTATTAGATATTTTATTTTTGCCTATGAGCAAGGTAAGTTCATAGCCTCGCATTTAACCCTTTTAATTATTTTATAAACCCGCGAGGGAGATAACATGCTTGTTTCAAAATATAACACAAGGGACTCGAATGTATGCTAGTAGCCTTGATTATTATAAGTTAGATTAACTCGTTAGAGAAAAAGTCCCGCGGAAATCATGAATTGTTAATTGCCGGGTAATGACATACGCTTATACATGAAATAGTACTATTTGGAGGGTGCCTCCTCCAATCCGTGGCGACTAGCTATCGTCTCGTGTCGGGAAATGAAACAACGGATGCGTTGTATAGAGAATAATATGCACTTAACGAGGGTGTATAGTGGGCATACCGTGTCGGGAAATATAGACACCAACATATTGAGATGGTAACGTTCGATTCATGAGGCTTATAATAATCCCCTATAACGGTGTCTGATCCACATCGTTATGTAATGATGATTTTAAATGATACTTGTGTTCGGAATTTACATTTATAAACTCTATGGATTCACTCAACATTTTTGTTGACGTTTTAGCAAGTTTATCTCAGGTATAAGCTTGCTTATTTGGATGGGATGAAGTGCGGATATCGAAGGACGTGAGCTTGGTGAACTTTGTACATTGGATACAATGCTTTCAAAAGACAAATTGTCACTTTGCAACTTAATTGAGAATAAGTTTTATAAAAATTTAGTGGGACCTTGTAACTCTGATCTTTTAATGAAAATTTTATTAGTAAACGTTTCTTTTAAAGTCGTTTACCGTGACTCGTGAACTTATATTATGAAGTAGCACCTCAATGTTGTATTCTGCTGTGTTGTAAATTTTGAGGGTGTTACAGGTTAGGCTAAAGTTCAAAGTTAAAAAAAATTTCTGGATTTTATGAAATGAACGGGATGGCTCAACATGTGTTCTAAGGGTATCTAGCCCTAAAAGTGAGTGCTAATAAATGGGTCCATATGGGTGGTTAACTAACCAATGTGGCTAGCTAAATATCATTAGATGTAAATAGAAAGCCATTTGTTTTTATTCCTAAGGTGCCTCTTTATCACGCATTTACACTTATATCTGTAACAACCCGAGTTTCAGGCCAACGTTTATCCCGAGCTATGATAATTAATTTACTATGTATTTTACGTGATTTAACGTTTTATTAAATGTTTTAAAGTAAAATTAGTTGGACAGAATAAAAATATTTATGAAAGTGGCGTGACTCAAGTTTTGGCCGACTAAAATAACAACATAAAACACTTTGTACTAATTATAAAGGACTAATAAGGATGGAGGGACTAAAAGTGTTAAGTGTCTAAAGTTATTTCCTATAAATACAACACTACACACACTTATAATTTCTTTCACAAAATTTTGTTCTCTCTTGCCCTCTCCACCTTGTACGACCGGCCACCACAACACCACCACCAAATCCGATTAATTTCCGACATGCAATATAATCCATTTACAAAATATTAATCCTTGTATCGAGACCTACATATCCCACTAATAAAATCCCACATGCAATGAGTATTTTGAAAGTTTGAGATTTGGTCAAGTTCTTGTGATTTTGATCTCAAGAGGGTGTTTAGTGTTGCTAGATTAGTGTTATTAGCAAGTGGTTTGATTGAAAAAGATTTTGGTTTTGGTGTTTGTGCTTGCGTCCGATTTTGAACGAATGGGGGAAACAAAAATAGATTTTTGTTATAGCATTGTGAGTATACTAGTTACCTTTTTATGTGGCTAATTTGATGATATTGCGTATTATGTATCGTGTGCTATAGGATTCAAGTGCGGAATTATTGAAAATATATTTTGTTATTGGTTGAAGTTTGATGGTATTAGTATATGTAAATAGGCTTGTTAAACATGTTTTGATAGTTGGTTTGAGTCAAAAATGTCATTTTAATAGGTTTTGAGTTGACTAAGTTTGACCAAAAAGTTTGACCGCCTCGTAGCGAGTCGAGGAATTTTTGAAAGTTATTTTTGATAATGGAAAATGTTAGAGTTTGCCTTTAGCTACGTTTCGCTAGGTGGCTCGTCACGTAACTTTTAATATCGAACGTTTTACGGCCAAGTCAAGTTTGATTATTTTTGGCGTAAAAGTCAACTATGAAGTTTGACTTTTGAAAGTCAAACTTGTGTATACTTTTGAATATGGGTTATAATGAACAAAGGGATTGTAATGTTAGTTAGTTAGTGACGAAATATGAAGTTTGGATTATATTATCCTTACTTTCGGCAACTTTCTAAAAATAAAAACTTTATGGTAAAGGTTGTGATATTCATTAGTGCGTCAAAGTAAAATGTTTTGCGTCGCACTTGGAGATTGTAGTATATGATTGTATATACGTAATAGTTATATAAATATAGATTCAAGTATGCGTTGTGTGAATTATTTTACTTTTAGTCACGTACCGCTATATATGTATTATATAGGTCGCGGTTGAGACGTGAAGTTATTTGCGCTTGTTGATTTGATTGAATTGGAATCTTTTGCTTTAGGTGAGTTCATAGCCCTGCATTTAAATCTTTTGATTGTTTTACAAACCCGTGAGGGGGATACATGTTTTTTTTATAAAATCGAACACATATGATTTTATGGTATGTTGGACCCGATTATGAGATTGTTTCCACATAAGTTGCTATTGTCAAAGTCCCTTATTTCATGAACCGTTAATCGCCGTGTGAGGTGAACGCTAATGCATTAAATAGATCTATCGGGTTTGACAACCCCGTCCGGGGTATGAATCCTTGTAAACACCTTGTCAAACGGACGTTTTGTAGTTAGAAGTAGTAGGTATATGACAATAATACTTTGTTCTGGGGCAAATTGGCATATGAAAAGATATATGTTTGTTAACATTCGGTGTCATGTGCTTAATATGTGAAAGAAAAGAGATATTATACATTGTATTCGTTGCAATGTTTTCCCGAGAACTAATTATGTGTTCAAAGATTATTTCTTATGGATTATTTTAAACTCTATGAATTTCACTCAATAATTTTGTTAACGTTTTAAACATGTTTTATCCCAGCTAACCTAGGATGAAGGCAACGATGGCGTGGAGGTGTCGTGCGTGTGATGATTTGGTGAAAGACTACTTATGTGTTCCTTGTCTTTCAAAACAATGTCTAATGTGTTTTAAAACAATGTCTTTGATTTGAAACAATTGTCTTTCAAATGTTGTAATGGTTGTGGTTACGATTCCCGTGGGGACCTAAACGCATTTTTCTCTGATGAATAATGGAACATATGTTTGTAAAGCGTCTCATTTAGGTCGTTTTCTATTGTCTTGGTGTATTGTGCTATTTAGTAACATCCAATTGCAAATTCTGCTACGCTATCCAAAAATAATGGTGTTACAGAGTGGTATCAAGAGCCTAAGGTTATAGAGAACTAGGTTGAGTCTTTTTGAAAACCTAAACTATAACGCTTTTACACGCACGCTAAGACTCCTCGTTGCCATTGGTTACATATAAAAAGAGAAGGAATATTTATGCATATGCTGTATGCATAAAGTGTTATGTATTGATATATTTATGCATGTGTTGTATGCATAAAGTGTTATGTATTGATATATTTATGCATGCGTTATATGCATAAAGTGTTATGTATTGGTATATTTATGCATGTGTTGTATGCATAGATTGTTATGTGATTATATAATAATTATTATTATATATGTTTGGAGTATATTTGAGGTATATAATGAATGAGAATGTATCAAATTGTGAATTTTTGTTTGTTGTGCACTTATGCGAACTGTTATTTTGGATAATAGTATAATTATTGGAACACTATTGAATAAGTATTATATGATATTTCTAGATTATCATGGCAAACGTAATTCCTCCCGATCATGTGAATTCTGTACCCGTAGTTGAGCCGAATCAACCTGATTCTATTCTTGTTATTCCTGAGCCTGTCTTAGTAGATGAAGACGAGGACCCAGAAAAGGAAGAATTTGAGAAAAAAAGAAGAACCTCGAGAAGAAGAAGATGACATAGAAGTAGACATATCCTTATAAAGATGTAGATCCTCTTAACCCTCTGTCGCCTGCTTCTGAGTCAGAGCCTGAGGATTTAATTAAGGTTGAGGACACGGTTGAGCCGAGGATGAGACTGTTCCTGCTAGTGTCCATAAGGTAGGTGAGTCATCTACTGCCCCTTTCCTTCGAGAGGATAATGATGGTCTATTGCCTGGTCTTATGAGGAGGGACATTAACTCTCTTTTAGGTTGGATGACTTCTCTTTCAAGACGACGGTATGGTCGCGAGACAGCGCATGCATTGGTCGAAAAGAAGGGAAAAGCAAAGGACGAGTATTATGGTAAACTGATTTTAGATTTGGGTAATGAAGTGCACTCTAGTATGGAAGAAGGAGCGGCTGCAATGGAAAATCTGGTTAGAAATCTTAGTAATGCTAAAGAAAAAGCTGAGTGTAAGAAGTTGAAGAAGGAACTAAAAGAAGCAAGGTTTAGTAACACACTTCTTCGTATGCAGAATGAACGAGTCGAGAGAGATCTTTATTGGACTAGAGTTCGAGCTCATGAGTTCTATCGAGAGATGATTCATAGGGGATTTATGTTTGAAGAAAGACCTAATGAGGCTATTGATGTTCCGGTTAAAGATGAGGAGAGTCCATCATCTGAGTCGCAGGGATCCTTTCGTGACTCTTAGTATTTTAGTTTCATTAGTAGTATCTTTATTGTGTAATCACTAAACTAAATCCTCAGTTAGTAGGCTTGATGCTATTGGTTGTAACGATTTGTATCATTTCATGAAACAATGCAACTATGTATTAACTCTTGTGTGATGAATAATAAATGACTATCTTTTGATTACTACTTGATGTTGTGTGACTGTGGTTGTGATTGATTTGTCATTGTACCAAGTTATGAGTATATCATGTTATGAATGCTTATCAAGTTGTTTTCTGTGTGACGTGATAGAATTATGCCTCCAAAGTTTAAACCTTTGACTCAACCTGTTGTTCGACGAATGATCAAAGAAAGTGTTGATGCTGCTATCGATGCGAATGATGGAAATGATGCTAGAGGATCTGGACTAGTTAAGGGTCAAGATGCCGTACCTGTTGTTCATAAGTGCACTTTTGTTGGATTTATGAAGTGCAATCCTACTGTTTTTCATGGTACTGAAGGAGCTGTCGAATTACAAAGATGGTTTGAGAAAATTGAGAGTGTTTTTGTAATCAGTGATTGTGTAGGAGGAAAGAAGGTGAAGTTTGTTGCTGCTACACTGCATGGACCTGCTTTGACTTGGTGAAACTCTAAGGTTGCAACCATGGGTTTAGAGAATGTGAACCAAATGCCTTGGACCGAAATGAAACAAGTGATGACTATAGAGTTTTGCCAAACATAAGAAATTCAAAGAATAGAGCACGAATTATGGAACCTGAGGGTCAAGGAGTATAACATTGTTGCTTATACTCAGAGATTTAATGAGTTAGCTTTGATGTGTCCAAGAATGGTTGAACCGGAAAGTGTGAAGGTGGATGCTTACATCCGAGGATTGTCTAAGAACATCAAGGGTGAAGTTACTTCTTTTAGACCTACCAATTTGAATGAAGTTATGCGTATGGCACATAAGTTGATGGAACAAAAGTCGCAAGCTAGGAATGAAAGAATTCTAGAAGGAAATAAGTGAAAGTGGGAGAACTTTCAAAGTGGGAACAATAGTGGTAAGAACAACCACAAGGATAACTCACGCCAATCTTCGCAGAATAATCAAAAGTAATGGAACGCGCGAGCTATGACTACTGCTCCAAATGAGGGAAAGGTGTCTTCTGGATCACTTCCTGTGTGTGGACGTTGCTTTACTCGCCATGTTGGTCAATGTACGATCAAGTGCCACAAGTGTGGAAAGGTTGGGCACTGTTGTGTGCTAAAACACACATCCTTATTACCCCGTAAAACACTATAAAACAGACTAAAAATGCTAAATTATGGATAATTATCTTGCAAATATGTTTGTTTGGTATTTTTATGTCTTGCAGGTAAAAGGATTGAAAACGAAGCAAAAACGGGTATTTTTGGGTTCGTTTCGATCAAAAGTGTGTATTATTCAAGATCAAGACAAAGCTAAAAAAATCCTCCGAGCATGCCATTGGAAAGAGCGCTAAATTACGAGTCCAACAGTGCCCTTAGATCTTATTGAGCCAGCCCGTAACCTATTTTATGGGTCAGGCCAGCCCAAGCTAGCATAAGCCCAAAATGAGCCTAACATGGAGAAAAGGCCAATACCAAATTCAAATTCAAATACTGAGTTATTAAATCTTACTGACATGAACATGATGTCGCCGTCATGTGCGGGTTAATTAAATTAGATAGGTCACGTGACATAGCACTCAAAAGAAATAGGCGAATAGAACTATGCCACGTGGCGGAGCAAATGTATACAACTAAAAATTTATTTCAATTTGCAAATGAGGTAATCCCGTGGCTGTTATTAAAAGCGTACGAGGTACGTAGTTTTAAGGGACACGTATGCATCATCCGTTGGCTGATTTTTCTGCTCATTCTTGGCGATCCGTGTGTACGAGGTTGCAGGCCAATGATTGGCTCAAATATTGGTGCAATTTTACAAGACTACCCCCTGGCTCTCCTTTATAAGCAACTCGCTCCCCCACACTCTAAGACCGAAGGAATTAGTTTTTAAAAGTTTTATTTCTAGGTTTTTAGCTTATTAATGTTTTAGTTTAGCTTATTTTGTATCTTGAGCTTATTATAAACGCTTATTATGCTTATTTTAATGAAGATCTCTTTAGCTTATTAGAATATTGGTTTGTGTTTAAAGTGCTTATTGTTTTAGCTTATCTCCTTATTCATTTCTTCTCTTTCTTATTCGAATAATAAGCTTATCCTAGGGCTTATTCTACAGCTTATTGACTGAGCTTATTTAACAAAAAGTAACGAAATAAATAAGCTATTTAATAGCTTATTGACTTCGAACACTTGTTTCTTTTATATTCTCTATTCGATAAGATCTAAATAAGCTTTTGGTTTTAGCTTATTTTTTGAATAAGCTGTTCGTTAAACTTTTTGTTACTTTCTTCTTTTCTTAGCTTATATATGAACTCGGATAAGCAGTGTAATAGTTTATTCGTTCTCGTTTGAGTTGATAGTATTTGCAAAATATTTAGTTAGATTATTTGTTTTAGTGATTAAGGTGTTAAAGTGCTTCTAGCTTATTTTGATTTCTAGTTTCTGATTTCATTCGTTTATTTAGATCATTGCTTATTTTAGTAGTTTGTTTGCTTATTTGAGTATTGTTCGTATTGCTTATTTGGATATCTATCAGTTTGATTCTATTAGTGCTTATTTGAATAATCTTTGCTTGTAGTAGTTGTTTGCCTGGCTTATTCAGTTTGTTTATATGTGGAGCTTCTAGTTAAGCCTTTATAATCATAGTGCTCGATTACTTATTTATAGGGCTTATTAGAATTTCTAGTGCTTATTCGGTTTAGCTTGTTTAGTTTAAATTGCTTGCTCGTTGCTTATTAGAAATAAGTTGTTTGTATGATTGTCATCATAGCTTATTCTGGCTTATTCAGTAGTTTCTTGTGAAATCATGGCTTATTCTAATTAGCTTATTAGTGAAACTATTAGCTGGTAAATTGCTCCACGAGTTCGGGCTTGCGTTTATTATAACTGGGCTTACATTTGGTTTGTATAGGAATTAAAATAGGGCCACGATTTGGATTGACTTGGGCTGAGTCTGGATAGTTGATTGGGCTTGCGTGCTATTGGGATTTGGGCCTACAATCGTTTTATAGTTTAGGCAATGTTTGGATTATAAAACAATTTGGGCCTAGTGATTAAACAGAACATGTATACATGCTTATTGATACTACTGTTGTTACCTAACAGTTGGTGTGTTTGTGTTGCTTTTGGTACTGGTCAACTCATGAGGCGTGGAGCTTAAGGATTTAATAAGCTAGAAAGAATTTGATTATTTTCTTTAGCTTATTAAATCGGGTGGTTTTCGTTTATTTGCAGCTCTTCAATTCGGTTCCATTTTTCTATCCTTTTTCAATTCATTAGTGTAGCTTAGTATAAAATGTTTAGCTTTGCTTATTTGATCATTATGCGTAGCGACTAGTTTATTTTATGCTTGTTAAGAAAATTGTGTTTAGTGAATTAAGTGTGGAATTTAATAAGTGAATAGTGATTAATAATTTGCAAAAAATATTTAGTTTAGTGTTTTATTTAGTTGAACGGGCAAAAGCTGTTGGATTTGGTAGGCATTAAATTAGTAATTAATTTCTCGATAAAAAGTCGTTTTCAATATTAAGCCAACGTTATGAGGAATCGATTTATTAGACGGAAATTAGTTCATCTTTAAGATTTAAAATTTCACACTTAAGAATCTATTCACTTTTACTTGACAAGCATATTTTTCTTTATATATCTTTCATCTTATTTGCTTGCTTGTTAATTAGTAAAATCTAGTTTTTCATTTTCTTTAGTTTTAAACCAAAAACAAAAATATTCGATATTCCAGCATCAAAAAAAATACTTTCGTGGATGTTGCTGGCACAACGCCTGAATGTTGCCACCCTACAAGGAGTTTTAAACCAAAGACATAAGCTTTCGATTGACCGGTGCCCAAACCATAACATGTTGCCCGTTACAAAAATAGACACGTTCTATAACGGGTTAACATTGAGGCACTGTGATACGATCAACGCTGCAGCTGGGGGGCCTTCATGAAAAGGAGACCCGAGGAGTGTTATGACCTTATTGAAAATATGACTGCTCACCACAATGACTAGGACACCTCAGCTCAGAGGGGGTGAGTCATCTAGCTCTATCACTTCTTCCTCCTCAAAGATTGCAGCTCTCACATATCAAATGGCAGAGATGAGAAAAGAGATGCTACAAATATGCCAGATAAATCAACAAGTTAACTCTGTGTCTCCGAGCTGTGAGACGTATGGTGGTCCTCATGCTTACTATGAGTGTCAAGCCGCCGGTGGCTACACTCAGAACGTATACGCTACTTCAGGGACCTATAATGCGGGTGGTAATACTTACTAAACCCAAGGTAACTGAAATCTGCTTAGCTATCGTTCTAATAATTTCCTAGGACCACCCGGTTTCAACCAACCTAATAACCAAAATCAGGGTAATATTTAGAACTATCAAAATAATCAAAAAATGAACCAGAACCAGAACAAAAACAATCAAAACCAAGGGTTCAATCAAAAAAGAAATCAGAATTTTAACCAGGGTAACAATTACAATCAAAATCAAGGATATAATCAAAACCCTGGTCAAAATTATAATCAAAACCAAGTTCCAAATCAGTCTCCTTCTGAAGAAATGATGAGACAGTTGTTGATATCAAACCAATCGATGCAAAATGAAATTGCAGATTTGAAAAAGATTCTTATTTAAAGGCCTCAAGGTGTTCTTTCGACAACACTGAGCCTAACTCGAGAGATCAAGTTAATTCTATTATGACAAGGAGTGGATTGACTATTGCTGAACCTTCTATTCCACCTCTTGTTCCTCCTACTCCTAGGGTGGAAGTGGAAAAAGAACCAAAGACTTTAATGGACGAGGTGCATATTACAAGCCCAACAAGTACCGCACATGTCCCACCTCCTGAAGTTCAGCCATTGTCACCACCAAAATCAAAGGAAGATCCTAAGCCCAACCCTCATCAACCTAAGATTCCATATCCTTCGAGGCTTAATAAGACAAAACTTCTTGATAAAACTGATGTTCAAATATCTAAGTTTTTGAAAATATTGAAGCAAATTCATTTTGATATCAGTCTTATGGATGCTTTAACTCAAATTCCAAAATTCACTAAAGTGTTAAAAGACTTATTGAAAGACAAAGAGAAATTACAAGAGTTAGCAAATACTCTGATAAATGTTGAATGCTCTGCTATCCTTTTTAATAAGCTTTCCAAAAAGCTGAAAGATCTTGGAAAGTTTCTCATTCCTTGTATCCTACAAGATCTTGAGGTTTACAACTCCATAGCCGATTCTGGAGCATTATGCCTCTTTCGATCTATGAGAAACTTGGGGTCCGACCTCTGAAACCCACTCGGATGACTCTTGAACTGGCTAACCGTTCTGTCACATTTCCGATGGATATAGCTGAAGATGTTATTATTAAAGTGGAAAAATTCAATTTTCTTGCCGATTTTGTTATGTTGACTTTGAGGCTGATCCGAGAGTTCCTATCATTTTAAGGAGACCTTTCTTGTGCACTGCAAGAGCTCTTGTGGATCTGTACGAGGAAAAATTAACTTTAAGAGTCAGGAATGAAGAAGTCTTGTTCTATACTGATAAATCTTCAAGAAATAATTCAAGTGATATTCAATCCGTTCATTGCATTAATATTAACGATTTTTCAAGAGATAAGCCAATTAGTGGTAGTACTACTTTTCCATCAGATTCTTCTCCTAGTGCTCCACTTGTCGAGACTAGCGATTCTCTTCTTGAGGAGTTCGCCGATGAACTTGCTCTTCTTGACCCATTTATACTTGGAAATGAGGATGATAAGTTTGATCCTGAAGCTGATCTTAGATAAATTGAATATCTACTGAACTGAGATCCGTCTATAGTTTCTTCACCTACGACTGATATTGATATTATTGATCCCATTCTCGAGAGGTTCACCGATGAACCTTCTCTCGTTTACTCATCTCCACCGGGAGATGACGATGATGATCTTTTTGACTTTAAGTCTAATAATGATGAATGGAAAAAGCTTTTGTATGGTGACTCTTATAATGACACTCATTCTAAAAATGATAAAACCAAGGATTTTAAAACACAGAGTTTAATTGATGAAGCTAATATTGTTGAATAAAATATTTTACCTCCTTAGTTACTCATAATTAACTCGACTCTTCCTGAGGAGTCATCTGAGTCATCTAAGATTACTACTTTGTTATCATCTCCTTTCGGAAATGAGGACAAGGTGTTCAACCCAGTCATACTCATTTTGGGTGGAACTCAGATTTTCAATGATGAATCAAAAGTTTAGGATTTAAAAGATAAGGATTTAATTCTTAAGGAACGTAATTTTCTACCTATCTCCTCTGATCAAGAACTCCATTTTCACTTGGAGTTAACTGTGATTGAGACTTTATTATCATTTTCATCCAAAAATGAGGACAAAGTTTTCAATCCCGGATACTCATTTCAAAAGGAGTTCACTCTTTCACTCCAGGATTATCTCATCGGACCTATGAGACTTTCAAGATCGTTAATGTTCATCCGAATATTTTTGAAGGTCCGATGAAGATTTTTCCGTTCTTGTATTTCTGCCTTAAGGACAAAGGAATTTGGGGAGAGTCAAGCTAGAGACTCGTACAAAAACAAGTGCTTCTCGGGAGGTAACCTATGTCTTTTATTCTTTCTAATTTATTAATAAATAACTGTGATTTTATAGCCCAAGTGTGGGGGCGTGATTCTTTCTTTGGTTTGTGGTACCGTTTTTACAGGATTCCTTCAGATCGTGAAGACCCGTGCTTGTTTTCAATCCTCCAATCGCTCGGTCATCGATCTTCTGCTTATTTTGGAATCCTCAATACTGATCATGTTTATTTATTGTGTTTCCCCTTTTACACATGGAATTACTAGCATTTGCCTTTTTCGTCCTTAAGTGTGGGGGTAATACCTGACATTTTTGAACATTGAGGCCAATGTTTAGTTCTAAGTATAGGGGGAATTCTGCTAAAATATGATCTTACCTGTGCCTATATGTATTCCCACGCAACCCCGTTTTTACCAAAATTTTAAAATTTGATTGTTTTACATGCTTAAAAAAAAGAAAAGAAAATGATGAAAATATAAAAATATAGATATAAGTAGGCCCATAGAACTAGGTAGCTTTTGACTTGATCGAGTATTAAACTCTAGCTTTTCCCTTAGATTTCGAGACTAAGCGTTTGCTAAACTTTAAAATTTTGCAAAGAACGAAAAATGATAGAGTTAAATATAAGTTAGATGCTAAAGCGTGGAGTAGTTGGATCTCTTTAGAGCTCATAGAGGTTAATTGTGGCTTTTTGCTCCCACCAGCTTAATAAACTTTATATAATTGTTACTTTGGTTTTTGCGATTCTTAGTTTAGATCCCTTCGTAGAGATTCCTTCTGGTGAAAGTAAGGTACACATCGAGGTTTTGTCAGTGTTATGAGGAAATAGGCTACCGATTCCTGACGGCTCGCTACAGTTGCCTAGGTAGTTAAAAGACCACCGGACTTGAAATTTGGCTATAATAATAATAATGTAATAAACTGAAGCCGAAATAAGACCACGAAATCTTGTCAGTTAGGACGCCCAATGTTGCAGTCATTTAAAGGGTGGAAGTAATAATAATAATAAGAACTGTGGGCTGATAAAAGATTACTGGACCATGGTCGGCTCGTATACTGATGTGGAAGTCTTCAAAAGAAGGCCCATAGTAAGAATAATAAATCCGAGACTGATAAAAGTTTACTAGACCATGGTCGGCTCGCATACCAATGTGGCAGTTTTAAAAAAGGTCGAGGATCTCCTGGTCGAAATAAGACTCCTGGACCATGGTCGGCTCGCATACCGATGTGGCAGTTGTTTAAAGGACCGAGAGATAATAATGTTGCAAAAATAATAATAATAATAAAGCCAAATTTCGACTCCGGGGTTATCTAAATAAAGCGTCAATCTCTAGACTCGTAGTTGAGTTATTTCAGATGAAATAAAAAGGATAACCCCTAAATCATGCGAAATTAAAACCTTAATGTGGACCTTATTCTCACCATATCGTCTCTTTAGGAAAGGATTTGAAACTAATTATAGTCTAAACAGGGTTTACTTTATATTAATAAGGACATAATTTATTTGTCATTAATAATAATAATAATAATAAAACCCTTAGAGAATTTAGGAATAAGTGGGCGAAAAGTAGCTGCGTTTACACAATTAGCATTTATGAGTAGTGTTAGCATCTAATCTAATATTTGATAGTGATTTCGTTTTAAGCTTAGTTTGGGGATTATGAGAAGTCGAGGATGACGAACTCCTGTTCTTTGAGCCTTTTAAGTAGATTGTACCTTAGTTTTTATCTATTATTAAATAAGTGGTTAAAACGGGGGCGCTTGCAAATTAAATGATTTTCGAACCTTTTATTGGACCTTTTATGTTCTTGTTTGATGTGAGGGGTCATAAGTTAAAGGGGAATTTAATTATTTATTTTCGTGCGTGTTTTATAAACATTGCGTGTGGGACTAGCGATGGCTTAGTGTGGGGGAATTTAATGTGTGCTAAAACACACATCCTTATTACCCCGTAAAACACTATAAAACGGACTAAAAATGCTAAATTATGGATAATTATCTTGCAAATATGTTTGTTTGGTATTTTTATGTCTTGCAGGTAAAATGATTAAAAACGGAGCAAAAATGGGTATTTTCGGCTTTGTTTCGATCAAGAGTGTGTATTATTAATGATCAAGACAAAGCCAGAAAAATCCCCCGAGCATACCATTGGAAAGAGCGTTAAATTACGAGTCCAACAGTGCCCTCAGATCTTATTGAGCCATCCCGTAACCCATTTTATAGGCCGGGCCAGCCCAAGCTAGCATAAGCCCAAAATGAGCCCAACATGGAGAAAAGGCCAATACCAAAATCAAATTCAAATACTGAGTTATTAAATCTTGCTGACATCAACATGATGTCACCGTCATGTGCGGGTTAATTAAATCAGATAGGTCACGTGACATAGCACTCAAAAGAAATAGGCGAATAGAACTATGCCACGTGGCGGAGCAAATGTATACAACTCAAAATTTATTTCAATTTGCAAATGAGGTAATCCTACGGCTCTTATTAAAAGCGTACGAGGTACGCAGTTTTAAGGGACATGTGTGCATCATCCGTTGGCTGATTTTTCTGCTCATTCTTGGCGATCCGTGTGTACGAGGTTGCAGGCCAATGATTGGCTCAAATATTGGTTCAATTTTACAAGACTACCCCTTGGCTCTCCTTTATAAGCAACTCGCACCCCCAAACTTTGGGATAAGAGGAATTAGTTTTAAAAAGTTTTATTTCTAGGTTTTTAGTTTATTAATGTTTTAGTTTAGCTTATTTTGTATCTTGAGCTTATTGTATACGCTTATTATGCTTATTGTAATGAAGATCTCTTTAGCTTATTAGAATATTGGTTTGTGTTTAAAGTGCTTATTGTTTTGGCTTATCTCCTTATTCATTTCTTCTCTTTCTTATTCGAATAATAAGCTTATCCTAGGGCTTATTCTATAGCTTATTGACTGAGTTAATTTAACAAAAAGTAACAAAATAAATAAGCTATTTAATAGCTTATTAACTTCGAACACTTATTTCTTTTATATGCTCTATTCGATAAGATCTAAATAAGCTTTTGGTTTTAGCTTATTTTTTTAATAAGCTGTTCGTTAAACTTTTTGTTACTTTCTTCTTTTGTTAGCTTATATCTAAACTCGGATAAGCCGTGTAATAGTTTATTCGTTCTCGTTTGAGCTTATAGTGTTTGCAAGAGATTTAGTTAGCTTATTTGTTTTAGCGATTAAGGTGTTAGAGTGCTTCTAGCTTATTTTGATTTCTAGTTTCTAATTTCATTCGGTTATTTAGATCATTGCTTATTTTAGTAGTTTGTTTGATTATTTGAGTATTGTCCGTATTGCTTATTTGGATATCTATTAGTTAGATTCTAATAGTGCTTATTTGAATAATCTTTGCTTGTAGTAGTTGTTTGCCTGGCTTATTCAGTTTGTTTATTTGTGGAGCTTCTAGTTAAGCCTTTATAATCATAGTGCTCAATTGCTTATTTGTTGTTCTTATTAGAATTTCTAGTGCTTATTCGGTTTAGCTTGTTTAGTTTAAACTGCTTGCTCGTTGCTTATTAAAAATAAGTTGTTTGTATGATTGTCATTGTAGTTTATTCTAACTTATTCAGTAGTTTCTTGTGAAATCACGGCTTATTCAAATTAGCTTATTAGTGAAACTATTAGATGGTAAATTGCTCCACGAATTCGAGCTTGCGTTTATTATAACTGGGCTTACGTTTGGTTTGTATAAGAATTTAACTGGGCCACGATTTGGATTGACTTAGGCTGAGTCTATATAGTTGATTGGGCTTGCGTGCAATTAGGATTTGGGCATGCAATCGTTTTATAGTTTAGGCAATGTTTGGATTGTAAAACAATTTGGGCCTAGTGATTAAACAGAACATGTATACATGCTTATTGATATTACTGTTGTTACCTAACAGTTGGTGTGTTTGTGTTGCTTTTGGTACCGGTCAACTCATGAGGCGTGGAGCTTAAGGATTTAATAAGATAGAAAGAATTTGAATATTTTCTTTAGCTTATTAAATTAGGTGGTTTTCGTTTATTTGCGGCTCTTCAATTCGGTTCCATTTTTCTATCCTTTTTCAATTCATTAGTGTAGCTTAGTATAAAATGTTTAGCTTTGCTTATTTGATCATTATGCGTAGCGACTAGTTTATTTTATGCTTGTTAAGAAAATCATGTTTAGTGAATTAAGTGTGGAATTTAATAAGTAAATAGTGATTAATAATTTCCAAAAATTATTTAGTTTAGTGTTTTATTTAGTTGAATGGGCAAAACCCGTAAGATTAGGTAGACATTAAATTAGTAATTAATTTCCTGTTAAAAAGTCATTTTCAATATTAAGCCAACGTTATGAGGAATCGATTTATTAGACGGAAATTAGTTCATCTTTAAGATTTAAAATTTCACACTTAAGAATCTATTCACTTTTACTTGACAAGCATATTTTTCTTTATATATCTTTCATCTTATTTGCTTGCTTGTTAATTAGTAAAATCTAGTTTTTCATTTTCTTTAGTTTTAAACCAAAAACAAAAATATTCGATATTCGAGCATCAAACAAAATACTTTCGTGGATTTCAAATTCATCTCTCGTTGGGACACGACACCCGGAGGATAAACTATTACTTTTCCTACTGTAATTTTCATATCCAACGGGATACTCTCTATATTATTACTATTTGGTATTATATATATTATATATATTCTATATCGAATCAAGCACAAAGCGAGGTACTGCTAGGAAAAGAATGTTGCTACGGGAGCAAACGCTCAGCCCGTTTGGACTTGTTATGATTGTGGTGAGCATGGTCATACCAGGAACCGATGCCCAAAGAAGGTTAAGCAAGAAGAAGTTAGAGAAGTTCATGGCCGAGCTTATGCGATTAAGGATGCTGAGCCGCAAGGTTCAAATGTGGTTACGGGTACGTTTCTACTCAATAACCGCTATGCTTCTGTTTTATTTAACTTGGGTTCCGATAGGAGTTTTGTGAACACTAGATTTAGTTCCATGCTTGATATCAATCCGGTTAAAATAGATACCAATTACGAGGTAGAGTTACCCGATAGAAGGATAGTTAGTACAAACACTGTTTTAAAAGGTTGCACTTTGAACTTAGTGAACCATCTTTTTGATATCGATCTCATGCCGATTGAGCTTGGTACGTTCGACGTAATAATTGGTATGTATTGGCTTGTCAAGCACGATGCCATTATCATTTGTGGCGATAAGGTTGTTCGTATACCTTATGGAAACAAGACGTTGACAGTCAAAAGTGACAATGGTATGTCTCAACTAAAGGTCATATCTTGCATTAAAGCTCGTAAGTATATCGAGCGAGGTTGTCATTTGTTTTTGGCACATATGACTGAGAAGAAACCGAAGGAGAAACAATTGGAAGACGTGCCTGTAATTCGTGTCTTTCCTGAGGTGTTTCCTGACGATTTGTAAGGATTACCATCGCCGAGGCAAGTAGAATTTCGAATTGATCTGGTACTGGGGGCTGTACCTGTTGTACGTGCACCGTATCGTTGGGCACCATCTGGGATGAGAGAGTTGTCGGTAAAACTGTAAGAGCTGTTAGAGAAGGGATTTATTCATTCGAGTTCATCACCTTGGGGAGCACCGGTGTTGTTCGAGAAAAAGAAATATGGGTCTTTTCAAAAGTGTATTGATTACCGCGAATTGAACAAGTTGACTATCAAGAATCGTTATCCTATCCCGAGAATCGATGATTTATTTGATCAACTTCAAGGTTTGAGCGTGTTTTCTAAGATCGATATGCGATCAAGATATCATCAGCTCCACATTAAAGAAGAGGACATTCCAATTACAACATTTAGAACTCGGTATGGTTACTTTGAGTTCCAAGTGATGCCATTTGGATTGACTAATGCGCCAACTGTATTTATGGACTTGATAAACCGAGTATGCAAGCCATATCTTGATAAGTTTGTCATTGTGTTCATCGATGATATTTTGGTTTATTCTAAGGACGAAGAAGAGCACGAAAAGCATTTGAAGATTATTTTGGAGCTGCTTAAGAAGGAGAGATTGTATGCTAAGTTTTCAAAGTGTGATTTTTGGATAGATTCGGTACAATTCCTTGGTCATGTAATTGACAAGAAAGGTGTTCATGTTGATCCTGCAAAGATCGAAGCCATTAGGAATTGGGCTGCACTGACGACACCATCAAAGGTGAGGCAATTTCTTGGATTGGCTGGTTACTATCAAAGGTTTATTGAGGATTTTTCTTTGATTTCTAAGCCACTGACCAAATTGACTCAGAAATATAAGAAATACGAGTAAGGAAAAGAAGAAGAGGAAGCTTTTCAGACACTGAAGCAGAAATTGTGTAGTGTACCAATTTTAGCATTGCCTGAATGAACGGGAGATTTCATGGTTTATTGCGATGCGTCACTTAAGGGTTATGGAGCAATGTTGATGCAAAGGGAAAAGGTGATAGCGTATGCTTCTCGACAATTGAAGGTCCATGAAGAGAACTACACTACTTATGATTTGGAATTGGGAGCCGTTGTTTTTGCTCTTAGGTTGTGGAGACATTATTTGTATGGGACAAAATGTGTGGTTTTCACTGATCACAAAAGTCTTCAGTACATTCTCAATCAGAAAGAGCTTAACATGAGACAACGTCATTAGATTGAGTTGTTAAGCGATCATGATTGTGAGATTCGGTATCATACTGGAAAAGCGAATGTTGTGGCTGATGCCTTAAGTAAGAATGAAAGGATTAGGCCATTACGTGTTCGAGCTTTAGTGATGACTATTCATAGCAATCTACCTAAGCAAATCTTTGAAGCTCAAAAGGAAGCGATGAAAAGGAAGAATGTGAAGGCAAAAAATTTGGAGAGATTGATTAAGCAAATATTTGAGTTTCGCCCTGATAGAACACGTTGTTTTGGAAATCGTGTTTGGTTGCCGTGATTTGGTGGATTGAGGGATTTGATTATTGATGTGTTGTCGTGTAGGGTCAATTATTTGATTATCAAGTTTTAAATTTATATTTAGCCGACAAACCTAAAACAACACTTTAACGAGCAGTGTACCCGGACAAGATGGAGTTCACGATAAGTAGGGTGTTGAACACTAAGAGTGGAAAATTAATCCTATATTCTATCAGTATTTTAATTAGTTTATTTAAATAGTTTATTTACTGGTTTTAAACCTTATGATATGTGACGTTGTGTAAAGATATGGGGTTCTTCCGCCTGGATTACTAGCAATGTTTGGTGGAACAAATACAAATTCAATACACAATAACACGAAAATGTAAGATTAAAAGATAGTATTGAAAGCCGGGTACAAGACAAAATGATATAAAAAACTTGTTTTAGCATATTATACTCCGGTTCATGTTGGTTGTTTGGTTTTGTGCAATGATGTAAATTTATCTCGAAGTGGCATTCATTCTTACAGGACGTAGGGGGACATCATCCTAAGACTAAGACACGATTTAATCTTGTCTACAATTAAACGCATCCGCATTAAAGCATCCTTTAGTTTATTATATCTTTCTTAGAAATTAAGAAAGCAGTGGTGATCCTATGAAAATCCTAACTAACGGGGACTTTTCCCACTTATTGTTTATGGTGTTTTATATATGGTAGTTCACTATTTCAACTTTATTAGTAAATTAAGGATGATGATTGCTAAAACATAACGGTCATTTACCGGTCCAACTAAGCTCATAATTCTCAAAGACAACGACAGAACGTTATTTGAGTCCTATTGGTCAGCTTATTGAAAATCGTATAGAGAGCTATTCCCGGGTTTATCTAGTTTACTTGGCCCATTTCAATAGACCAGTTGAATGATAGGTCGCAATATTCAAACACATAAAAACTTGTGTGAGGTGATAAACATATATTTAAAATCAATCAACGATAAATTAAGAAAACGATTTTAAAAATAAACAAAACATTGAACTTTCATTAAGATGGACTAATTACCCGTGGGTACTACCCCATAACCATTATAATTTTACAAGAGTTATCAAACAATTGAAAATCAAAACAATCTAAGAGAGGTAAAAATTTCACGATGTAGTTCTTGGTTCGTGATCAATGGCTTGACCTTGGTGGTGATCTTCTGTTCTAAAATTCGTCTTTAGTTAAGTTATGTATAAAGAATTTGATATTGCACAGTAAAAAAAAACATTGAACTTTCATTAAGATGGCTAATACCCGAGGGTATTACCCCATAACCATTATAATTATACAAGCGTTATCAAACAATTGAAAATCAAACAATTAAGAGAGTAAAAATTACACGATGTCTTCTATGGATTCGTGATCAATGCTTGACCTTGGTGGCTGATCTTCTGTTCTAAAATTCGTCTTTAGTTAGTATGGTATAAAGAATATGATATTGCACAGTAAAAACTCATTTTTGAGTCTTCTGTTTATACTGTCTGAAAAAGACTCGATACGCCGTATCTCTTTAGTTGGATACGGCGTATTGGTGAAATTTCAGCAATCTTCAAATATCTTTGTTTTAGCTCCAAATTATGCGCCTTTTAGCTCTTCTTCACAAAACACTCCTGAATTACTTCATTTACCAACTTTAAAGCAATTAAATACCAAATAATGCAATAATTATATAAAAAGTGGGACCTCAAGTAGACTTTAGAAAAAGTTTTGGTTTATGAAAATGTGTCCTAACCGAAGGTGAGGATTTTTCGTTTAAGCATCATTTTGTCCTAATCACCTGTACATAACCAAGCTCCTTACGAAATATGGAAATGAAAGCACTTAGATTACTCAACTAATCTAGGGTGCAACATTTAAGTAGTACGCTTAATTGTTCGATCGTGATTAGCTTCGTATCATAGGCTTGGCTAGGATACACATCTCCACCGCTAAAGCTAAGGAAGAACAAGTCAAAAGCTAAATTAGGTTAAGAAGGCTTACGGATAATCATTAAACAATCTTTCACCATAAGTACCACACCAACAAGGTAGTTGTATCGTACATACATGGCTGTAACGACGGAATAGACGTATACAATCTGAACATATCCATGTTCGTGTTTAACTAGCGGTTAGGATGAAGAATGATATAGGGTAGGGAGCTTCTAACTTTCACCGAAAGTCGTCATCCAACAAGGCAGCTGAGACATGCATACATGGCCGTAACGACAGAATAGACATGCATGCTCGAACAAGTCCTCATTCGAGTAGACACTAAGGTTAGTTGCTAGGAAAGGGAAGTAAAATGGGTGTTAAGTAAAATTCACGAAACAAATAGATTAAGCCAACGAATAAGGTACGGTTGCTAGTAACTTTCCCCTGACCGTTCTATGACAAAGACTCAAACATATAGACAAACGCCTCGATCACATAGATGACAAAGACAACCTAAGTTGCCGTTCCAATGACGGTCAACTTCCCTTACATCCCGTTCTTACATACTTTTACATAAGTGGTGATATCGGCCACTTTTTAAAAGACTTTACATCGTTGATTTTTGTAACGTATCAACGAATAATCGATCCTTCCAAGCAATTCCTTCGGTATAAACTTCTTTTGAACCGACTATTTTTTTCCATCTTTTTAAAAAAAACAATACATCATAAATCTCGGTTTGATTTCACCGTCTTCACTATCATAATTCATCCGTATAATCTTTTCCTTGTAAAACTTCTTCTTCGGACATGATTCATAATCGTGAAAGTAGCAAAACGTACGAGCTACATATCTTTCCCATTGCATTGTGCAAATTCCCGACCATTACAGAGATAGAAAAATTTCACTTTGACACAAGAAATACAAGACTTTACACAAAAGCAACTAGCAACATCGGTAAAATAGGCTTAATCTACACAGTAGGCTAAGGCACAAAGGTGTAACGAAACATATAATATGGTGTAGAAAAAGAAAGGAATGGCTCAACAAGTTGTTCTAGGGGATTTTACTCTAAAAATAAGAGTAATCAAGGGTTGTACGGGAGTTAACTAACCAGTGTGGATAGTTAATTTTATGACATGTAGGCTATTTGGTTAAATCCTAGAAATTTATTAGTTGAACATGTTCTTCCATCTAAATCCATAGTACTAATCATGGTGGTCTCGAGTGATATACCAGGCCAAGTTCTAAAGTCCACTACATCACCGACACACTCATAATTTTGTGGAATTTTAGTAGACAGTTAGAAACGGAATAGGCTTAATTCTCACAATATGTATCAGGGTTATAGTGTGCTAGGTAATGTAACTAGTGATTTTTACAAAAGTCATGCTAAAAAAGTTTTAAATTTTGGCCATTTTTAAGCACATTGCATGTTATTTTGTAAAAAAGAAGACAAGTACATTCTAATTCTCCATCCCCCCACTTAAATTATACAACGTCCTCGTTGTATAGATAAAATAATAAATAATAAGGAAGAATAGAATTAGAACGAAAAACTCCCTGATGTTTTGCTCGTGATAATTCTCCAAGGTGAGTCCTTGAGCAAAAAGTGTGTTGACTAGGGCTTAAGCGTGCCCCGAAAAGTTCAACACATGTCTTTTTCAGCATATACCATATCATAGTTTCAGCAAAATCCTGTATAAAAGATTAGAAGACAAGTGCAAATTCTATCTCGCTACAATGGTACAAGAAAACAATTAAACACACAACTGTACAAGGATCAATACGCCGTATCCCAAACCCTAGGATACGTCGTATTGTTCCTGTAGAAACAATTAAATTACTGGAAATTAAATATTAAGTTTTAAAAACTGATAACGTCCAGACAGTTCTATACACTGTATCCAGAGGGGTTCGATACGTCGTATAGAGTGTCTGGGAAGACAGACTCGTGAAACAAATAATTAAAATGCGACAAACAATTAAAATGACCGGGTTGTCTCCCAGGAAGCACTTTTGTTTCAGCTGGTCTTTAAGTTCGACCTTTTTCCTCTTCTCTTTATTCATCCTTCATGACTCGCTCGCACTTATCACCGAGAGCAAATTTCTTCTTATTCATTTGGCATGATGCGTACTTCTTGCAAAATTTCATGCCGAGCACAACGTCTTTTGCCATATTATCATCCTCAATGATGGTAAAACCTGAAATAATAGAAAATTTTCTGACGAAAACAGGTATATCTATTATAGTACCAGCATGGTTCTTCCTTTCATCCTTGTCCTTAATTATGGAATAATAAAAGCTTTTGGACATTAAGTTAATGGGCAAGGAAGGGAGGAGGTCAGCGTTACCATACTTATACCCGATTACACAAGAAAATTTCATTTTATAAGAGTTGGTTTTAACAAAAGTTGGCTCAAAATCTTGATCCGTTTTAGTTTCTAGAGGTGTATCTAAATCATTTAATTCTATGTAGTTACCATAAGTTAGGTCAAATGATTCATCACCCTCTTTGTTTCTAAATCAAGACTTTTTATCACAAAGACCCTTTTGATTATGCTAGTGGCGGGCTTAATACTTTTAAAAACAAGTTTTTCTTCCCCCACTCGTAAAGTAATCTTCCTTTTAAAGACATCAATCTTGGAATGGGCAGTTGACAAGAATGGTCGTTCGAGGATTAAAGGGACATTGTCATCCTCGGGTATGTCCAAGATGATAAAGTCTATAGGGAAAATAAATTTTACTATCCTTACTAGCACATTTTCGGCAATACCCCTTGGTTGTTTAATGGTTCGGTCAGCTAGTTCGATGGTCAACCTAGTATGAGATAAAATTCCTAGACCGAGGTTAGTGTAGGTGGAAAATGGCATAACGCTCACACTTGCTCCTAGGTCAACAAGAGCTTTATCAAAACAGATATTATGAATAAAACAAGACAAAGTAAAGCTCCCTGGGTCTTTTTCTTTTAGAGGCAAGGTGTGATCATAAGCATCCAGAATCTTCACATCTTGTGCCTCTCTCCACTCATCACAACTGAAGTTTTGCAGTCAATTTGGAAAAGGGACTGTTTCAAACAATATGCTCCTGTGCTGTGTGCCTGATACGGCATATGGACCACATCCGATACGGCGTATCCCAGAAAAATTAGCTTTAGCAGTTGTGATCGATTTAACTTGGTCTCGAGAGTTTGTTTTCATAGAGCTCGACAAGCTTCCAAATCCTCTCTCTTGCAAGACCTTGCTCATCTAACCGATTTGTATTTCCATGGTTTTAATTGAAGATCCTTGGTTTCTTTTTGCTGCATCAGTGGAAGCTCAGATCTCTTTGATTATGTTCGAGTTTTCTTCATGCCTTTTAGCTGATTCTGCCATAAATTTGGTTAGTGGTTCTTCCAGGCTTGGTCTTCGATCAGGATATGAAGAGTTTCCATTGTTTTGTTGGTAGAATCCTGGCCCTGCTGCTCTATATTGTCCTCCAGGTTGATAGAGTGCACCGAACTATGTATAATAAGCTTCTTCTAAAGTTTTCCCTTCTTCCTTTTATGGACAATCTTTTATATAGTGTGGTCCCTTGCATAGTTTGCATCTGACCTGAGCAGCGTACACTATCTCATTTACTTTCTTTATTTCTCGTCCGAGATTGTTGAGTTGGGCTTGGATAGGAGCAAGCCCGACAAAAATTTCAGTACTTCTGGTCCTTGATGATGTTCCATTGTGCCATTTCTGAGAGTACTCAGCCATTTCTTGGATGGCTATTTTAGCATCAACAGAAGTTTTAGAAGGTATGGCACCCTTTGAGTCCAAGATTTATCGAGTAGGAATATCAAGCCGATTGTAAAACAAGATGACTTCCTGCATATCGGTCAAATAATGTTGAGGACACTTCATCAGCAACTCTTTAAATCTTTCCCATGCACGGAAAAGGCTTTCATCGGGTTCCTACTGGAAGTTGTTAATTTCCTCCATCTTCTTTGCGGTACGGGCAGGTGGACAATATTTGTTTAGAAATTTAGTTTTGAGAACCTCCTAGTTTGTAATTGATCCTGATGGTTAATTCCTTAGCCATCTACTTGCAGCTCCAGTTAGGGATACAGGAAAGGCTCGAAGCATGATTTGATCTTGAGTTACTTTTGGGATGTGAAATAAGTCAACAATCTCTAGAACCTTTTCGATGTGCTCTTTTGCATCTTCGTGTTTTGAGCCACTAAAAGTATTATCACGGAGTTCCTTGAGAAATTGCCCCTTTAGTTCAAAGAGGGTGTCTTGGTTGATCGTGGGCCTAGTAACGCCCGACTCGTAATTTTCTTGGGTTTTGCTCATATATTTCTCTTACTTCTTCCTCTGATTGTTCTAGGATGTCAAAATTATGATCGAACTCTGGTGAATTCGACTCTACGAGACTCAGTGTATCGAAAAGCCTCCTCTTTGAACAAAATTTTTGTTTCGGGTTTTCAAAAGGTGAGAGCAGCTCCTTTGTAGAACTTCTTGTCATGCACTACCTGAAACAAATGACTATAAATTAGTAGGATATGTCCTGATGAGATAAATCAAACGTATAATCAAAACAAATGGATTTTTACTACTGTTACTGTATTAGATGACAAATACGCCGTATTCAATTGGTCTGAATACGCCGTATAGGTCTGTTGAATGCCAGTACGCCGTATAGAGTTCACGGAATACGCCGTATTTTTGGAGAACATATACGCTGTTTAGACTGTGAAACTCAATACGCTGTTCTGATCAGAAGGTTTGATACGTCGTATCCAACTGGTGGATACATCGTATCAGGTGATCAGTCAGAACAGAATACTATTTAAAAACTATTAAATGCGGGAATTTAAACAAACAATTTAAACACACAATGCGAATAAATACAAATAGAATTTAAATAATTAGATTACACTAAATTAATTAATGGTTAGAAATACTAATAAGAATAAAGTTTAATTATTTCACTCCCCGACAACGGCGTCAAAAACCTGATGTCCTGTCGTGTAGGGTCAATTATTTGATTATCAAGTTTTGAATTTATATTTAGCCGACAAACCTAAAACAACACTTTAACGAACAATGTACCCTATCAAGATGGAGTTCGCGGTAAGTAGGGTGTCTAACACTAAGAGTGGAAAATTAATCCTATATTCTATCAGTATTTTTATTAGTTTATTTACCGGTTAAACCTATGCTATGTACGTTGTCTAAAGATATGGGGGTTTTCAGCCTGAGAGACTGGCACATGTTTAGTGGAAACAAATACCAATTCAATACATAATAAAAACAAAAGAAGAAGATTAAAAGATAGAAAAGCGGTACAAGACAAATGATAAAAAACTGTATTAGCCATATTAAATCCAATTCAATGTTGGTTTGTTTGTTTTAGTGCAATGATTTACTTATCTTGAAGCGACATATCATACTTAAGACTTAGGCGGGACATCATCCTAAGACCTAGACACGATTAATTCTGTCATAATTAAACGCATCCGCATAAAGCATCCTTTTGTTTAATTATAATCTATCTTAAAGAATTAAGGCAGTGGTGATCATGTTAAAACCCTAGCCCAATGGGACTTTACCCACTTATTGTTTGACGGTGTTTTATATACTGGTAGTCTACTATTCCAATTTTTATCAGTAAATTAAGAGAATGATTTCTAAAACATAAACGGGTCACCTATCGGTGCAACTAAGCTCATAATTCAAAGATCCAGTGTTAACAGACCTAACAGTATTAACAGGCCTTGCAGTATTAACAGATTTTAGGCCAGTCTTCATTAAGACTGCTCTTGGAGCCATATGTTTGTGTGCACTGGGATGAGAGGTTTTAGGACAGCTGTATTGAATGTGATCAAAACTTCCACAGATAAAACATGCCTTGTTATTAAAAACAAAGTTACATCCTAATTGATTGGATTTTTGACCATTCCAATTCCTTTGGTTTCCTCTAGGTCTTTGTGACCTGTACATCTCTGCATACCTAACTGACCTCCTAACTGGTTTTTCAGGTTTAACAAACTCTTTCTTAGTAGCAGTAGGTATAACAGTTTTCTTTTCAACCTTAGGGATAGGCTCAACTTCATCCTCATCATCTGACACCCAATCTTCAATGATTGGAGCATCATTATTTTCTCTGACTTTCTTAGGTTCTACTTCCTTAACATGATTAGCAGGACTGAAAAACTTTTCTTTCCAATCTTTGTCTGCCTTAAGTGGAGACTTAACAGAGCTAGTTTTAGAATCAGTCTTTTGTTGTTGTTTTAAAGAGTCATCAGTATTCTCCTTAGAATTATCTGACTCTTTATCACAACCAGTGGTAGGCTTTAAACTAGAATCCCTAGGACCATACTCATTAATCTCAGGTTGTTTGAATTCTTCAAGACCTGAATAAGATAAGTCTAAAGGTGTTGGTCTATTAAGAATCAAGGGATGAGGTGAGGGGACAACATGATATCCTACTCCTTTCTTGCTTTTGTCAGTAATCTGACTTTCTAACATTTCACTTAGGTCCTTAGTAGATTTATCAAATTTTGCAATCTTAAACTCAAACCCCTCCTTTTCTTGTTTAACCTTTTCAAGTTCATCCCTAAGTAATCCCATCTGATATTCTTTGTGACCTACACTTCTTTTAAGTAGAGCAATTTCCTCAGAAAAAAGAACTTCATGTTCTCTATATTTAATAATTTGTTCTTCTAAAGTTGCTAAACCTCTTTTGTATGTAGCTGCTTTAAAACCAGTATCATCTAATTTAACAAGCAAATCATCATACTGTTTCTTTAGAGCTTCATAGTTTGTCAGACAAGTTTTAGAGCAAGATTTGTCATTATTTACCTTAGAGTCTGAAAGAGCCATAGGAGCCATCTCTTCCTTGTGAGTAAAGAGTTCTTCTTGTTTGTTTCTTCTAGATCAAAGTTTCTCAAAGCACAGGCTCTGATACCACTTGTTGATCCCACGCCTTGATCGATTCTTTACGTAGTAAAGTGTTTGTTACCTTGGATGAATCCAAAATAACAATAGTTGAGACTTTGTTTGTATATCAAAGTGTATGCGGAATCTACACTTTGATACTCTAGAAGTATTTAGCAATGGAACAGTACCAACAATGAATATATCACAAACTGCTTCAATATTATTGATAATATGAGTACTCTTGATTAGTACTAGGGTTACAAACCTTGAAGCTATTACAATCTTTCTCTAAGATGTATTCTCTATCTCTTAAGCGTATGTGTCTATGTATGCGTATATAAAACCTTAACCTAGGATCTCCTTTTATACACCACAAGGAGTCCTTTATAAGATAACTATCAATCATAATCACATACAAATCTTCCTAAAATATAAAAGATATACATTCCATAATTATCTCAATGCATCCTTATCTCCAAGTCAGCAGCTTTGACCATCAGCAGTATTAATTATTCTTCTAGCAGTATTAACTAACTCTAGCAGTACTAAGTATGTACTGGCAGTACTAACTTCATTAGTACTGTTAGTTATACCTTGGCAGTATTAACTCTTATGAAGATTTATTCCCAACAATCGACTTTGGAAGTAGTTGGGATTGCCATTTTCCTTTGGTCGAGTTCTCATACAACAATAGTTATCACACGAGTATTAAGGCTGCACCATATGAGGCTTTGTACAGACAAAAATGTAGATCACTTGTATGCTAGAGTAAGGTTGGAGACAGCTAACTCACTGGACCAGAAGTGATTCGTGAAAAGACCAAGAAGATCGTTTAGATTAAGAACCGCTTGTTAACTGCTCGTAGTCGTCAGAAAAGCTTTGCGGATAAAAGAACTAAGCCATTGGAATTTAAAGTCGGTGATATGGTACTACTCAAGGTATCACTGTGGAAGGGCGGTGTGCGTTTTGGAAAGCGCGGAAAGTTGAGTCCACGTTACATTAGGCCATTCAAGATTCTAGCTAGAGTCGGTCCAATAGCTTATACTTTGGAGTTACATGAAGAGTTTAAAGGGATTCATAGTACTTTTCATGTTTCGAATCTTAAGAAATGTCTAGTGGAAGGCGACATTGTCATTCCGATGGACGTGATTCAACTTGATGATAAGCTGTATATGATTGAAGAGCTAGTGGAAATTGTAGATCGAGAGGTTAAGTGGCTTAAGCAAAGTCGGATACCTATCGTTAAAGTTTGTTGGAATTCGCAAAGAGGTCTAGAATTTACTTAGGAGCGTGAGGATCAGATTAAGAAAAAGTACCCTCATCTCTTTACGAGTAAGGACGAAGCGAGAAAGAGCAGATAAGTCGAGCTGAGCACCGGGACGACGCTCCCTAAAGGAGGGGAGAATGTAACAATCCAATTTTCAGGTCAACGTTTATCCCGAGCTATGATAATTATTTTATTACGTAAATGATTTTAGTCGTTTATGCTATATGAGGTTTGGTGAAAAATTTCTGTTTATTAGGAAATTTCAAGCCGTGATTGAGTTTCTATTTGTTTTTAGCGTCCAAGAAAGTTAGAAAAAATTATGTTGTCGCTCCGAGAGTGTGATTATGTTATTTTTGTATTTTATGGTTTTTCCCCGAGTTTTTGTAAAAGCCATGTTTAAAGGTCGTGTTTTACGTGATTTAACATTTTATTAAATGTTTTAAAGTAAATTAGTGGGACGGAATAAAAATATTTACGAAAGTGGTGTGACTCGAGTTTTTGGCCGACTAAAATAACAAAAGAAAACGCTTTGTACTAATTTTGAAGGACTAATAAGGATGGAGTGACTAAAAGTGTTAAGTGTCTAAAGTTATTTCCTATAAATACAACACTACACACACTTATAATTTCTTTCACAAAATTTTTATCTTCGTCCTCCCTTGTTCACCCTCCACGACCGTCCAAACAAACACACACCCGAATCCGGTTAATTTCGGACATGCAATATAATCCGTTTACAAAATATTAATCCTTGTATTGAGACCTACATATCCCACTAATAAAATCCCACATGCAATGAGTATTTTGAAGGTTTTAAATTTGGTCAAGTTCATGTGATTTTGATCTCAAGAGGGTGTTTATTGTTGCTAGATTAGTGTTATTAGCAAGTGGTTTGATTGAAAAAGTTTTGGTTGTTTGGTTTGGGGTTTCATCCGAATTCAAACCATAAGGGGGAACCAAATCAAGTTTTTGTTATAGCATTATGAGTATACTAGTTACATTTTTATGAGGTTATTTGATGTATTGCGTGTTATATGTTATATGCTATAGGATTCAAGTGCGGAAATTATTGAAAGTATATTTTGTTATTGGTTGAAGTTTGATGGTTTTAGTATATGTAAATAGGCTAGTTAAACATGTTTTGATAGTTGGTTTGAGTCAAAAATGTCATTTTAATGGGTTTTGAGTTGACTAAGTTTGACCAAAAAGTTTGACTGCCTCATAGCGAGTCGAGGAATTTTTGAAAGTTATTTTGGATAATGGAAAATGTTAGAGTTTGCCTTTAGCTACGTTTCGCTAGGTGGCTCGTCACGTAACCCTTAATAACGAACGTTTTACGGCCAAGTCAAGTTTGGTTATTTTTGGCTTAAAAGTCAACTACAAAGTTTGACTTTTGAAAGTCAAACTTGTGTATACTTTTGAATATGAGTTATAATGAACAAAGGGATTGTAATGTTAGTTAGTTAGTGATGAAAAATGAAGTTTGGATTATATTATCCTTACTTTTGTCAACTTTCAAAAAATAGAAACTTTATGGTAAACGTTGTGATATTGATTAGTGCGTCAAAGTAAAATGTTTTGCGTCGCACTTGGAGATTGTAGTATATATACGTAATAGTTATATAAATATAGATGCAAGTATGCATTGTATGAATTATTTTACTTTTAGTCACGTACCGCTATATATGTATTATATAGGTCGCGGTTGAGACGTGAAGTTATTTACGCTTGTTGATTTGATTGAATTGGAATCTTTTGCTTAAGGTGAGTTCATTGCCTCGCATTTAAATCTTTTAATTGTTTTATAAACCCGCGAGGGGGATACATGTTTGTTTTATAATATCGAACATATATGATTTTATGGTATGCTGGACCCGATTATGAGATTGTTTCCGCATAAGTTGCTATTGTCGAAGTCCCTTATTTCATGAACCACTAATCGCCTTGTGAGGTAAACCCTAATGCATTAAATAGATATATTGTGTTTGACAACCCCATCCAGGGTATGAATCCTTGTGAACACCCTGTCAAATGGACGTTTTGTAGTTAGAAGTAGTAGGTATATGACAATAATACCTTGTTATGGGGAAAATTGGCATATGAAAAGATATATGTTTGTTAACGTTTGGTGTCATGAGCTTAATGCGTGAAAGAAAAGAGATATTATACATTGTATTCATTGCAATGTTTTCCTGAGAACTAATTATGTGTTCAAAGATTATTTCTTATAGATTAATTAAACTCTATGAATTTCACTCAACAATTTTGTTGACGTTTTAAACATGTTTTATCCCAGAAAACCAAGGATGAAGGAAATGATGGCGTGGAGGTTTCGTGTATGTGATGATTTGATGAAAGACTACATATGTGTTCCTTGTCTTTCAAAACAATGTCTAATGTGTTTTAAACAATGTTTTTGATTTGAAACAATTGTCTTTCAAATGTTGTAATGGTTGTGGTTACGATTCCTATGAGGACCTAAACGCATTTTTCTCTGATTAATAATGGAACACATGTTTGTAAAACGTCTCATTTAGGTGGTGTCCTGTTGTCTTGGTGTATTGTGCTATTTAGTAACATCCAATTGCAAATTCCGCTGCCCAATCCAAAAATGGGGGTGTTACAATATCACACGAATGTGATCTCACTGCGGCATTTGTAATGATTTACAAGCATAAGTTATAGAATAAATAAAATCACCGACACACTTATAGCAAAAGAATTCAAGCATAAAAGATGTATGCTATATTAAATAGGCTCAAATCCTCACAATTTAGTGGAAAGGGCTATAATATGTGCTAGCAAATAATATCGATCTTAGAATGGATTGCAATATTAACCGGGACACATCTCGAAATTTTCCAAATTACACTATTCCACCAGTGGATTGATCTAGTTATTCTAATATATTATCCTAAAAAGCATGAAAAAAACTAGATTACAAGGGAAACTAGTCTACACAAATTTAAATTTTGCCTAAAAATATGAAAATTTAAAAATCAGTCATATTTTCCCTATTTACTCCCCCACACTTAAGTTAGCATTACCCCAAATGCTACGAAATGATTCAAAGTATAAAAAAGGGAAATAAGAGTAAGAGAAAACCAGACATCCAGGTATAAGAAATCACGATCCATCTCAATATGATAAATGCTATGCAAATGCTAGCATAAGCGTGTGAGATTAATCGATTTCGCCTCCAAGCATCCTCCGCCATCATTACCTGCTACAATTTATTCATACAAGACAAACAAACAAAATGCAGGAAATAATATATAAAACGCTTTTAGCATTTAACACCCCTACACTTACGATTTTCCAAGTTTGAAAAACAATTTTTGTAAAAGGTGTACATATTTATTGAAACAGAAAATAAAACACACAAACAATCAAAAGCTCGGGTTGCCTCCCGGGAAGCGCTTAATTTTTTCTGAGTCATTAGCTAGACTCTTCCCCAAGATTTAGATTCTTTGATGATACGTTTCAGTTAGGGAATTTTAGTTGGGTGCCATTGATAGTGATAAACATTTTTGTTGTAAGGAACCACTTTTTTATTCAGCTTCCCTTCTTTGTTGGGTTCCTTGGGCATACCCACGCCATCCTTCTTAATCTCTTTCTTTGTTAACACTCCATTTCCAACGCCATCAATTGAGCTTAACTCTTCGTCACCAACATGATTCAGCAATACATCGTCTAAAAACATCTTCGCATTCGTATATGGGATATGCATGGTGCAATCCTTAAGAAATGGTGATACGGTTGGAGAGTTAGAATTAATTAGGCTCGGGTTTGGCATGGTCGGAATAGGCATGATCTCATCCTTCTCGATAGTTCTAACATCACCCTTTTAGTTCTCGTTTCATATTGAGGGTGGTTTGTAGACAAATTCATGTATCAGTTTGGTATTTGTGGTATGAGGAAGGGATTTAGACTGCAATATTTTCTTGTCTATGAACTCTAATTGCCTTTCCATGTTCTCGATAATCGCCTGGCGGTTCCTTAACCCTTAATTGATTCGATTCTCCAATTCAACGACTTAGTTCTTCATTTGTTTATTTGCTTCCATCTGACTAGCCGTCCACTCTCTCATCATCTCATGCGTTGAGATTTTGGGTATTTTGAAATATTGTGATGGATGTGGCATTGATGAGTGTCGTCGTGTAGGTGTATTTTATGATAGTTTAAGTTTTAAATTTATATTTTGCCGCCTTAACCTAAAACAACACGTTAACGGGCAATGTACCTGGTCAGATGGTGTTTCGTGGTAAGTAAGGTGTTGATCACTAAGAGCGAGAACTAATCTTTTATTTTATCAATATTTTTGTTAACTAAACTAAGTTAATTTAAACTATGTTAATTCTATTCTATGTTAAACCTATGCTAAACCTATGTTAATCCTAATTCTAACGGATAAAGGGGGGTTTCAGCCTGAGAGACTAGCACAGGTTTGTGGTGACTTAGATCTACTTAAGACACAATAACACACACAAGAAAACAGACAAAAGATAAAAGAGCGGTCTATCCAAATATAAGAAAACTATATTAACCATGATTAATTAATTAAGAAGTTGGTCTGTTTATTTAGTGCATTATGAATACTGATCTCGAGGCGAATTATCATTCGTAAGACCTTAGGCGTTACTTTTCCTAAGAACCTAGGACTCGTAGAATTATGTCACATTTTTAAACACATCGATAAACCATCCTATTTGCTTATTATAATCTTCTTAGGGATTAAAGAAATGGTGTCTTGTTGAACCCTGAGCTCATAGAGACTTTACTTCACGTATGCTTAATGGCAATTTTATACTGGTAGTCCACTGCCCAAGTCTTTACCAATTGATTAAGAATGTACTCCTATCGATCCCAAGGGTCACTGCGGTTTTAAAACCTTGCTCACTATTCTAAATGCGAAGATATGTCATTCTTTTGTGATCTTCTTGGTCTAGATATATAAATCACTGTATGGAGAGCCATCCCGACATCTGTACCATGGTCGGTATCACTATATCATTTGAATGACTAGTGCATACAAAAGCTCGGACACAAGTTTAAAAAATTGATAAATTAAGCATTCGATGATAACTAAGCCAAACATTTATATCTTCATAATAATATGTTACTAAGGGTGTTAGCCCTCAATCATCTAATCAATAAAGAGTAATAATCAAACAAGGTAAACTAACGAGTTAAGAGACTGATACCAAAAATCAGAAACAATTACTACGAATATAATGAGTTACAAAGTGTTTCTAGGGACTCACCCTATAATATGGATAATCGATAGCTTTGCTTGACCTCTTATGCTCTTATTGTCTTCTGAAAATTGACATTTGTGGTTAAGGTATCAAAAATATGATCAAGGCACATTAAAATCCGTTTTTAGGTCTTTATATTTATAAGGTTCTGGAATTTGGTCGCTACGGGTGATGTGGTTTACAAATGCTTTAAATTTATAATGACTGAAAATACCAATTTTATTATAAGAAAACACATGGGTAAAAGTATAACCACATATGTAGTATAATATTTTAGGGTTAAGACCAGGTCGTCCACAAAGGATTATTTTCTGAGTAGTATTCAATTAAATCAAAAGAAAAATAGACTTTAACTTTTTTTTGAAAATAACTTTTGTTTTTCCAGTGATAATAAAGATGACTACTCAGATAGTTGAAAATAATTCATAAGTGTTAGAAATGATGAAGACTTCAAAGATGGAACCTTTAACTTATAAAAAGGATTTTTCGTCAGAAAACGTTTTCACAAATTAACTTGATTAACTTAAGACTTATATTTAGTTAACTAGACTAAATGTGTCACTCAAATAATCCAGTAACATATTATATCAAAGCTTATTTTGTTAATCAGTTTACGAAAGTAGATTTCTTGACACAGACGTTAAAGACCATAGACAAATCTTTAAAACCACATAGATCATAACGGGTCTTTCGACCTATACCGATAAGATTATATAATCTAAGATTGATAAGCAAAACCAACAAGATAAGACATAACAGGGTTGCAACATAAGGTTGAGATTAAAGAGATCATGATCATACCAAACACTTATTCATTATCATAACATCACTGAGTAGTCATGAGAGATTTTGCCTCTCATGGCTAAGGAGTTCATAACATAACTTGAGTAGATAACAAACTTCATTCTTTTACTAAACTAGTATGATGTTCTTCATCGTTCTTGGTGATTTGATCTTGATTCTTGAAAGGATATGGTGTTTATACTTAGAAAATGCTTAGAAAGTGTTTAAGACATCATAAGGGCAATAAATGGTTGAAGGGTGAATACTTAGTTGTTTGTAAGTATGAGATGGGATGATTAGATGAATGAAAAGGATGGAAATTCGTCCTCTATTTATAGGCTGAGTGAGGGTGGAAGTGCTCGCACAAAGAAATTTGTACGACGTACTTGGTGATTAAATGCAAAAGGAATTAAATGTTTATTAGATAAGTGTGGCGCACAAAAGAAATTGTACGGCATACTTAGGGTATTAATGCAGTAGCATTTATGTCTTCATTTATTCTTCAACGTCAGATAGGAAGTGCGGCTCACAAAATACTTTATGCGGCGTACTTATGGAGTTAATGCTGAATTTGACCAAGTCTTTTAATTCCTTTGACTTGAGGATAAGTGCGGCACTGTTAGACCTAGTTTTATATAAAGTGATGGTCATTAATATTCCCGAACCATGTATTAGTCTAGTTAATGATCTCGGGAATTCTATAAGCTAATTGGGCCTAGTTACAGGCTTTAAAGCCCATTAGATATCAAGCCCGGCCTTGGAAGCTCACTTAAACCCAAGGCTAGCCCATGTACTCAACTATATAAAGCCCTCTCCTCATGTGGAGAGGGTGTTGCTCATTTTATTTTCTCTTAATGTGTAGCCATTTTTTCTTTTGTTATTTCTCTCTCTAAACATCTCTTTCTCTAGTTCTTCCTTTTAATTTCGTGTGTGTGTGATATGATAATTCTATCAAGTGGTATCAAGAGCAAAGGTTGTGATTAGCTTGTGTTTGTGTGTGTCTTCTATACTCGTTCTTGTTCGAGTTTTTGGTTCGAACCTCACAACAAGTCTTCACTTTTTGTGGGTTAAAACCAGAAATTTTTCATCTTTCTTGTTATTTGTTCTTTGTAGAGGCTAGTTGTACAAGAAAATCCTTGGAAAAAATCAAAAGGTTGATCTTTTTAAGGTCTTTGGTTAGAAAAGAGGGTTTTTGTACTTGAATCTTGATTTCAAATATTTTGTCGTAAAAACATTAAAGTTTAGATTTTTAAGGTTCTCATAGTCTTAGATAAGCAAAATATACAAGAAAAATCAGGAAAAACCGTCAAAAAAATGAGTCTTTTTAAGATTTTTGGTTTTTGTGTTTTGAACCGAATTGGGCAACTTATACGCAGGTGATTTATACGTAGGCGATTTATATGCTGTTGGCTAGGCGAGTTATACGCAGGCGGGTTATACGCAGGCGGGTTATACGCAGGTGGGTTATACGCAGGCGGGTTATACGCAGGCGAGTTATACGCAGGTGATTTATACGCAGGAGAACTATACGCTTTTGCTTGGGAGAATTATATGCTTATTCCTGGGAGATTTATACCATTTCTCTTGGGTGATTTATACATCTCCATTAGGAGAATTATACGGTTTTTTCTTTGATTTGTAAAATCTCGTGAAACATTAACTTTTCCTGGTTTTATCATGAATTGTAAAATCCCGTGTATTCCAAAGACTTAATCACTTAATCAAACATCACTTTAACACAACAAAATCACTAATCACTAAAACGATCCTACCTTATCATTTCACATCACTCTTGCTATGTTGACTCAACAAGACATCAATGCTTTTAGAACACAACGACTAGTAAACACACATGATCCTTTGGCATTAATGGCAAACCTCAGACACTATTTCACCTAGATCAATCATCACATATTACCTACATACAACATCCACAACCCAACAACCACTTTATCCAACAACCTTTATTCAACACGAACTACATGCAACAACTAATGCAGAATCCCAAAGATAGTTCAGATCCTACAACTGCAATGAACATGGAACTTGCTTTAATAGCTAATGCATTCAAAGTCAATACCATACCAAAAAACAACAACCAAATAAGTTCATTAATCCCCCGCAATAGTCAGATTGCACAACCGGGTATGAACACGAGCCAAGACATCAAGATGCAAATGGTTGATGACAATGTTGGAAATCAGGTGATATATAATGTAGTGCATAATAATGGGAATGAGGTTGGGCAAAATGCAGTTCAGAATTCAGTTATTCAGATTGTTGAAAATATTAATGGGCTTAGTGTTGTTCCAGAAATTGCAAATTAGTTTGGGAATGGAAATGTTGTAACAACACCGGCTGAGGGTAATGGTAATGGTATCAATGGTAATCTGATAAGGTGTTACAACTGCCGAGGAGAGGTTCATTATGCCAGCAACTGCATAGTAAAGCCAAGGAAACGGGATGCTGCTTATCTTCAGCAACAACTGCAGATTGCTCAAGAGGAAGAAGCAGGGATCCAAGATGCTTATGAAGAAACTGAGAGAGTAAAAGTGAATTGCACTTTAGAGGATACATTACAGCAAGCATCCACATCTGAAACTCAGTCTGACAACGCTTCCGTCTATGACTCAGATGGATCAACTGAGGTACCTAAAGATGAAAGTTGTTATGATCATGATATATTCAATATGCTTACTCACAAAGTGCAGTATATTGATCTCCAAACTGAGCTTGATCGTACAAAAGAAAAACTTGAAAATTGCATTATTAAAAAGGAAGAAGAATACACTGTTCTTTGGAATAATTGGTAAACAAAATGTGAAGAATGCAAATATGACAAGATTTCGTATGATAAACCTTATAATGACATACAAAAAAAAATCAAACAGTTGCAAGCAAAGTTGGGAGATCTCAAGGGTAAG